>MU249748.1:0-74603 GCA_018977245.1 Lethenteron camtschaticum | reverse complement strand
TGTGTGATGTCCCCTCGCCTCAGAGGTTGCAAACGGGTTTTGATTCCTTACCCATTACCCGTACCCGGCCGCACCAGGGTCGCAAATGGATACCCGTACCCGTACCCGACCAGGTACGGGTAGCCGTTCCCTACCCGTACCCGTACCCCCCAAATTAGTGACAAACGGCTACTCACCAGTTACTCACGGCCTACCCGTACCCGTACCCGGCCGCACCAGGGTCGCAAACGCTACCCGTACCCGTACCCGGCTGGGTACGGGTAGCCGGTATCGGGTAGGGTACGGGTATTGGATACCCGGTTGCGACCTCTGCCTCACCCCGATGCGTGCAGTTACTAATATAGACAGTTGCGAGATGTAGCAGGTACCACCACACTCGGTATACACTGCTGTAATCATAGCAGGTACCACCACAGTCAGTACGCACTGCTGATACATTTTTAAGAGTAGTTTTGAAATCTTTTAAGACCTGGGCAACGCCAGGTACTTCCTGCTAGTCTGAAATAAAATTAAAACCGAGCCCATGCACACACGGGTTACGGGATTCCGCGGTGAACGGGACGCTCGCCCATCCACCTCTGCAACTTGGAGGTGTCTCGGAAACAGGGGAAAGGGTGAATCTTCACTTTTTTGTGGGCGCCGCGGTGGCTAGGAGATGTTAACTACCTCGCCTGGTATGCAGGAGGTCGTGGTTTCAATCCCGGACCCTAACGCCACGGTGGCTAGGAGATGTTGACTACCTCGCCTGGTACACAGGAGGTCGTGGTTTTAATCCCGGACCCTAATGCCATGGTGGCGAGGAGATGTTGACTACCTCGCCTGGTACGCAGGAGGTCGTGGTTTCAATCCCGGACCCTAACGCCACGGTGGCTAGGAGATGTTGACTACCTCGCCTGGTACACAAGAGGTCGGTTTTAATCCCGGACCCTAACGCCATGGTGGCTAGGAGATGTTTACTACCTCGCCTGGTACACAGGAGGTCGTGGTTTTAATCCCGGACCCTAATGCCATGGTGGCGAGGAGATGTTGACTACCTCGCCTGGTACGCAGGAGGTCGTGGTTTTAATCCCGGACCCTAACGCCACGGTGGCGAGGAGATGTTAACTACCTCGCCTGGTACACAGGAGGTCGTGGGTCGATCCCAAACCTGACGCCTACTGCTGTATATTTGGAGTTTGCGTGTCTCTCTCTCTCCCCGTGGTCCTGTGGATTTTTTCTTCTCCACATTTTAGAATCAACATCGCCACGCGTTGAGAGCATTCGGCTGCCGCTGTCAATTCCACGCAGTGATGTCGGCCAATTCGTTGAGCTTTCATGTGCGATGAACCAGGTCGCTTCTGAAAAGGAGATACCTAGCTCAGTGGGGACCTTATGCATGGTTAAATAAAATCAGTCTGCCTGTCTGTCTGTCTCTCTGTCTCTCCGTCTTGTCTCCAGACACGACGTCGTTCACGACCGAGGCGAGCATGCAGATCGAGACGGATGCTCCCATCGGCAGTGGGAACTGCTCGTTTGAAGTCATTGTCAGCAAACAAAATGTCATCAGCAGCGTCACGGTGCTCAGCTGTGAGTATCATGGCTACGGCCTGCGTGTGTATACACGTGTGTGAGCGTGTGATCACTAAACTACGTGGAAATGAATCTAAGCTTGTGCCCGAGGCGCCAGAGGGACAGGCATCCATGACGTTTCCTGGTCAAACCCCTTTTGGCGGAGCCAGGGGACTGAATCGTTACCCTCGGGGCTCCTCCAGAAACAACTAGAAAACACTGCGGGTGGCCACGTGGAATGTTCGAACGCTCACTGCGGAAGAGAGGCTGCCACTACTCTGTCGGGAGCTGGACCGGTACCGCCTGGATATCTGTGGCATTCAGGAGGTCTGGGGACCGGCTCTGGGTCCAGCCACCATGAGGGTGGACAAGTCCTCTACTCAGGGCAGGATAATGCCAAACAAAGGAGAGTGGCTCTTCTGAATAAAACATTCGAGGGGTGTGGGAGCGTAGTGGTGAGGTGTGGGAAGCTGTAAGCTCCAGGCTACTTTGGGCTGGACTCCCCATTTACTGGAGGTGAAGAGTGGTGTCAGTGGTGGTTGTTCATGCACCCCCACCGAAGATGAACATCGGTGGATGGATGCAGGCAAGGCCGAGTGAGGTCCAAATGGCTTCTATGACCTCCTGTCGAAGGTGCTAGCTAAAGTGGCCCCTTGGGAAAGTGTCATCTTATTGGGTGATTTTAATGCCCAAGTTCTTCATATTCTGTATATGTAGATGCCACTGGTTCTACACGTTATGCAGATGTAGATGCCATTGGTTGTTCACGTTATGCAGATGTAGATGCCACTGGTTCTTCACATTCTGTAGATGTAGATGCCACTGGTTCTTCACGTTCTGCAGATGTAGATGCCACTGGTTCTTCACGTTCTGCAGATGTAGATGCCACTTGTTTTCCACATTCTGCAGATGTAGATGCCATTGGTTGTTCACGTTATGCAGATGTAGATGCCACTGGTTCTTCACATTCTGTAGATGTAGATGCCACTGGTTCTTCATCTTCTGTAGATGTAGATGCCACTGGTTCTTCACGTTGACCTTACATCTCTCGTTCCGAACAGCTGCAACTGGACGTACGGGGAACACAGTTTGTGGTTGTGTCTCTGAAAGTTTGTAAGTCGAACGTTCGCAAGTAGAGGTGGGTCCCCCGTATCAGCCGGACAAGACAATCCCCCCACAATGCAACAGTCATGGCCCGCGACCGCCACCGTGATGTTACCGCCTCCTTCTTCCTCTCGTCATCACCTCGTGATCACCTCGTCCCCCCCCCCCTCCTCTCCCCCCCCCTCCTCTCTCCCCCCTCCTCTCCCTCCTCCCACCCCCACCCCCTCCTCCACCCCCTCCCATACCCCACCGATCTCTCGCCAGGGTGCGGGTTGGACGGTCTCAGACGCGTTGCCACTGCGGCCCCGGCTTGCTGTGGAGTGCGGCTGCCTGTCGCCAGGTGGGAGCGTGCGATGACGTCACCGCGTCTGGCCCCTCCCCTCGCCTGGCTCCGCCCCTTTCTCCTACTCCGGCTCCGGCTTTTTCCCTTCCTGCACGTGCATCAAGGGGTTCCCGCCCGATGGGGTGCAGTGCGTGTCTCGCCCGGAGCTTCTGCCATCGTGCACGACCGCCAACCCCACCGATGCCACTACCGTCGTGAACGCTACGGCCACCGATGAGACGACCTTGAACGCCACTGTGACCTCTGAGATGACCCTGAACGTTACTGCGACCTCTGAGACCACCCTGAACTCTACTGTGACCTTTGACACGACCCTGAATGCCACTGCGACCTCTGAGACCACCCGGAACTCTACTGTGACCTTTGACACGACCCTGAACTCTACTGTGACCTTTGAGATGACCCTGAACGCCACTGCGACCTCTCAGACGACCCTGAACGCTACGGCGACCTCTGCAGTGGTCCTGAACACCACTGCGACCACTACAGTGGTCCTGAACACCACTGCGACCACTACAGTGGTCCTGAACACCACTGCGACCACTGCAGTGGTCCTGAACACCACTGCGACTACCGTCCTGAGCACAACGATGGCAACCGTCGGTTCGAATCAAACGAGAAGCCCCGACGCGCCACAAGGTGAGCGAGGGAGGTGGCACTTGGGTGGCTCTCGCAGGCAGCGAAACGGGGGCATTTTGGTCCATTCCCGACTCGGAATTACTTTTGTGAGTCTGGAGTTTGTGTGATCTCACCCATGTATCTACAGAGTGAGTGAGTGGTGTTTGAATATCTCCCCCTGTGTCTACAGAGTGAGTGAGTGGTGTTTGTATGATCTCCCACTGTGCTACAGAGTGAGTGAGTGAAGTTTGTATGATCTCCCCCTGTTCTACAGAGTGAGTGGAGTTTGTATGATCTCCCCCTGTTCTACAGAGTGAGTGGATGGAGTTTGTATGATCTCCCCCTGTTCTACAGAGTTAGTAAGTGGAGTTTGTATGATCTCCCACTGTGCTACAGAGTGAGTGAGTGAAGTTTGTATGATCTCCCACTGTTCTACAGAGTGAGAGAGTGTAGTTTGTATGATCTCCGCCTGTTCTACAGAGTGAGTGAGTGGAGTGGAGTTTGTATGATCTCCCCCTGTTCTTCAGAGTGAGTGAGTAGAGTTTGTATGATCTCCCCCTGTTCTACAGAGTGAGTGAGTGCAGTTTGTATGATCTCCCCTGTTCTACAGAGTGAGTGAGTGGAGTTGTATGATCTCACCCTGTTCTACAGAATGAGTGAGTGGAGTTTGTGTGATCTTCCCCTGTTCTACACAGCGAGTGAGTGGAGTTTGTATGATCTCCCCCTGTTCTACAGAGTGAGTGAGTGGAGTTTGTATGATCTCACCCTGTTCTACAGAGTGAGTGAGTGGAGTTTGTATGATCTCCCCCTGTTCTACAGAGTGAGTGAGTGGAGTTTGTATGATCTCCCCCTGTTCTACAGAGTGAGTGGATGGAGTTTGTATGATCTCCCCCTGTTCTACAGAGTTAGTAAGTGGAGTTTGTATGATCTCCCACTGTGCTACAGAGTGAGTGGAGTTTGTATGATCTCCCCCTGTTCTACAGAGTGAGTGAGTGCAGTTTGTATGATCTCCCCCTGTTCTACAGAGTGAGTAAGTGGAGTTTGTACGTGTGGATGAGTGTATGTGCGATTGTATGAGTTGGTGAGTGAGTGGGAATCCGTGGGGCAGTGGTTAGCGCTACGAACCTAGTAAGAGACCCAAGTTTGATTCCCGCTCATAGCCAACACCGCCAGTGACGATTATCTGAACCGGTCGTGGCCTTCCCTAGGTCGACTCAGCCTCAAATGCGTACCTGGTGCGGTGTGTAAACATCGTCGCTAGGGAGACAAAAGCGACCGAGTGTAGTTGCTGGCTACCCATGCCTCATGTGCTGTTCGGCCTTCATAGGTGCTCGCTAACAACACTTTCCCCTACAGTCTGGTAGAGGCTATCCGGGGGGATCTTTGTTTATCTTTGAGTCTGTCTGTGTGTGTGTCTGTTCTGCTACTCAGTACCACTAACAGCACTTTCCCTACAGTCTGGTAGAGGCTATGAGGGTAATTTTTGTCTTTGTCTCCCACAGACCTTAAGGTGATCCCAGTGACGCTGACAATCAATGAAGACTTCAACGATGCCCTGAATGACACAAACTCGATGGAGTACAGGGACATGTCAGAGAGACTCCTACCCATTGTAAGACATCTCACAACGACGAAGTATAAACTCACTTCACTTGCCGTTTCACCAGACCCAAACAAGCCCACAGAGACCCATACTTATAGAGACTCATAGAGACCCGTACTCACAAAGACCCATACTCATAGAGACCCATACTCACAGAGACCCACAGGCCCACAGAGACCCATACTCATAGAGACCCATACAGACTCACAGAGACCCATACTCATAGAGACCCTCAGAGACAAATACTCACAGAGACCCATACAGACCCACAGAGACTCATGCTCATAGAGACCCATTCAAACCCACAGAGACCCTTACTCATAGAGACCCTCAGAGACAAATACTCACAGAGACCCATACAGACCCACATAGACAAATACTCACAGAGACCCATACAAACCCACAGAGACCTTACTCATAGAGACCCTCAGAGACAAATACTCACAGAGACCCATACAAACCCACAGAGACTCATGTCATGGAGGCCCATACAGACCCACAGAGACCCATGCTCATAGAGACCCATACAAACCCACAGAGACTCATGCTCATAGAAACCATAGAGACCCACAGAGACCCATACTCACAGAGACCCACACTCATAGAGACCCATACAGACCCATACTCATAGAGACCCACAGATACCCGTACTCACAGAGACCCATACAGACCCACAGAGACCCATACTCATAGAGACCCATACAGACCCACAGAGATCCATACTCCTAGAGACCCACACAGACCCACAGAGACCCGTACTCAGAGAGACACATACAGACCCACGGAGACCCGTACTCATGGAGACCTATAGAGACCCACACTAATAGAGACCCATACAGACCCACAGAGACCATACTCATAGAGAACCATAGAGACCCACAGAGACCCGTACTCATAGAGACCCATACAGACCCACTGAGACCCATACTCATAGAGAACCATAGAGACCCACAGAGACCCACAGAGACCTAATACTCACAGAGATCCATACAGACCCACAGAGACCCGTACTCATAGAGGCCCACAGAGACCCATACTCGCAGAAAACCATACAGACCCACAGAGACCTATACTCATAGATACCCATACAGACCCACAGAGACCTATATCATAGAGAACTATGATACAGACCCACAGAGATACATAGAGAGAGACCCATACTCATCCAGAAACATAACGACACTACGCTAAAATTGACACTGTAGACCACACTACTCTACGATACACTATACACTACACAAGATACACTACACACTATACACTACACAAGATACACTACACACTACTCTATGATACACTACTCTACGATACACTATACACTACACTACTATACACTACACACGATACATTACTCTACGATACACTACACACTATACACTACACACTATACACTACTCTACGATACACTACACACTATACACTACACTACTATACACTACACACGATACATTACTCTACGATACACTACACACTATACACTACACACTATACACTACTCTACGATACACTACACACTATACACTACACTATACACTACACACTATACACTACACACTACTCTACGATACACTACTCTACGATACACTACACACTATACACTACACACTATACACTACACAACTAATCTACGATACACCACAAACTACACACTATACACTACACACTATACACTACTCTACGATACACTACTCTACGATACACTACTCTACGATACACTACACAATATACACTGCACACTATACACTACACACTATACACTACACACTACACACGATACACTGCACACTATACACTATACACTACACACTACACACTACACACGATACACTGCACACTATACACAACTCTTTGATACACTACACACGATATGCTACACACGATACACTACACACTATACACTACTCACTAAACACTATACACTATTCTACGATATACTACACACTATACACTACACACTATACACTACACACTATACACTACACACTATACACTACTCTACACACTATATACTACTCTACGATACACTACACACTATACACTACACACTATACACTACACTACACACTACTCTACGATACACTACACACTACACACTATACTCTACTGTACGATACACTACACACTATATACTACTCTACGATACACTACACACTATACACTACACACTATACACTATACACTAATCTACGATACACTACACACTATACACTGCACACTATACACTACACACTATACACTAATCTACGATACACTACACACTACACACTATACACTGCACACTATACACTACACACTATACACTAATCTACGATACACTACACACTATACACTACACACTATACACTAATCTACGATACACTACACACTATACACTACACACTATACACTAATCTACGATACACTACACACTATACACTGCACTACTATACACTACACACTATACACTACACACTATACACTACTCTACGATACACTACACACTATATACTACTCTACGATACACTACACACTATACACTACACACTATACACTACACTACACACTACTCTACGATACACTACACACTACACACTATACTCTACTGTACGATACACTACACACTATATACTACTCTACGATACACTACACACTATACACTACACACTATACACTATACACTAATCTACGATACACTACACACTATACACTGCACACTATACACTACACACTATACACTACACACTATACACTAATCTACGATACACTACACACTACACACTATACACTGCACACTATACACTACACACATACACTAATCTACGATACACTACACACTATACACTACACACTATACACTAATCTACGATACACTACACACTATACACTACACACTATACACTAATCTACGATACACTACACACTATACACTGCACTACTATACACTACACACTATACACTACACACTATACACTACTCTACGATACACTACACACTATATACTACTCTACAATACACTACACACTATACACTACACACTATACACTACACTACACACTACTCTACGATACACTACACACTACACACTATACTCTACTGTACGATACACTACACACTATATACTACTCTACGATACACTACACACTATACACTACACACTATACACTATACACTAATCTACGATACACTACACACTATACACTACACACTACACACTATACACTAATCTACGATACACTACACACTACACACTGCACTACTATACACTATACACTACACTACACACTACTCTACGATACACTACACACTACACACTATACTCTACTGTACGATACACTACACACTATATACTACTCTACGATACACTACACACTATACACTACACACTACACACTATACACTAATCTACGATACACTACACAGTACACACTATACACTGCACACTACACACTATACACTAATCTACGATACACTACACACTACACACTATACACTGCACACTAATCTACGATACACTACACACTATACACTAATCTACGATACACTACACACTACACACTATACACTGCACACTATACACTACACACTATACACTACACACTATACACTAATCTACGATACACTACACACTATACACTACACACTATACACTACACTACACACTACTCTACGATACACTACACACTATACACTACACACTACACACTATACACTAATCTACGATACACTACACACTACACACTATACACTAATCTACGATACACTACACACTACACACTATACACTAATCTACGATACACTACACACTACACACTATACACTAATCTACGATACACTACACACTACACACTGCACTACTATACACTACACACTATACACTACTCTACGATACACTACACACTACACACTGCACTACTATACACTACACACTACACACTATACACTACTCTACGATACACTACACACTACACACTATACACTGCACACTATACACTACACACTATACACTACACACTATACACTAATCTACGATACACTACACACTATACACTACACACTATACACTACTCTACGATACACTACACACTATACACTACACACTATACACTGCACTACTATACACTACACACTATACACGATACACTACACACTACACACTATACACTAATCTACGATACACTACACACTACACACTATACACTAATCTACGATACACTACACACTACACACTATACACTAATCTACGATACACTACACACTACACACTATACACTAATCTACGATACACTACACACTACACACTGCACTACTATACACTACACACTATACACTACTCTACGATACACTACACACTACACACTATACACTGCACTACTATACACTACACACTATACACTACACACTATACACTACACACTATACACTACTCTACGATACACTACACACTACACACTGCACTACTATACACTATACAACAAGAACAACCGCCATTCGCCACTAAGTGACGGTGATGTCACTAGGCCCCTGCAAGGCAAGGTAAAAGTTAAAAGGTAAAAACAACGAGCCTACCTTTACCCTACCTTTTACCTTACCACAATACAATCACTCTACCCTTACCTTTTACCCTTTAGCAGGTAAGGTAAAAGGTAAAAAGCAACGAGCTTACCTTTTACCCTACCCTTTACCCCTAACCCATACAAATTACCCGATTACAGGGTAATTACTAGGGAACTACTACACATGAACAGGGTTTATAATGGTAAATGCTAGGTAGAGCGCTTTACTCATATAGAATACTTTCGATTCCTATTTTACACGCTTTCTTTTAACTCACTCTGTCTGTTGTTGTTGTCGTTGTTGTCGTTATTGTTGTATCCTCAAATCTTTAAACTCAATTTTTACCCACTTCCTAATGTGGTATCGACTGCAAACTTGGTATACTTAGGTCATACTGATGACAATACTATATTCTATCATAAAAGAAATCTATATTTGTAAACATTATTTTTTCTATGTTATGTTTCGGCTTGGGTCTAATTGTCCACGCTCAACTGACGTTGGCTGTAATTTCCCACGGTCCCTGACGTTGTGGCAAGCTTCGGGGCCACTTCCTGGAGTCGTGGAGTTCTGTCATTACTCGTAAATTTCATAAAAGCATGTTTTTAATCAAGTATGTTTTAATATTACTTATTAAATGTAGGCTACGGACTGCGCCACGGAGCTTTTAGCGGTAATCAAGGCACCGTATTTACCGGGTAATACTTTGCGCTACCTTTACCCTACCGGATAATTCTTCCGAGCTACCTTTACACTACCCTTTACCTTACCCCTTGGCATGTCGACACCTTTACCCTTTTACCCGGTAAAAAGGGTAAATTACCTTTCCTTGTCGAGACTTAGACGTCACCACGGCGCTTGTGCCAGGCCATGTGCACCTTGAGGCCACGTGAAGTGTCGAACGCCCGCTGGCAGGAGGTCACGGGGCAGACCCAGCAGGTGCCACGGGTCGACTGACCGAGATAACCGAGATGACTGGCTGATGCACCACCTGTGCCCCTACTGTACCAACTTGCTGTGCATTAGCCACCCGGCGTTCCCCTCGTTGTTGTGAGCATCGCTCCTCCGCCCTCCATTATTGTTGGAGGGCGACTGCCTCCAACTGCCCAGTAGCGTCCTTCACGAGCCTCCTCCACAGAGGCCGATCTTGACACCGCTGGTACCAGTCATCGGCAAGTCCACTCAGCTCCACGTCTTCCTGTACCACATCACTCCATCTCTTCTCTAGCCCGTGCCGCGCCCGTTTAGCCCCCTTATCAGGCCGAACAAAAGCTGCTTAGGCATGCGGTGGCTGGGCATGCGGGCGACATGACTCAGCCAACGCAGCCTTGCCTGCCGGAGAAGCTCACCGATGGGACTTTACACAACACTATACATGACACGACACTAAACGACTACACTATACACTAGAATACACTCCACCACTAGAGACCACTCTACACTATACACACTCCACTACACTATAAGCTACAATACACTATACACTACTATACAATCCACTATTAACCACACTACACAATACACACTATACTACACTATAAACTCCTATACACTTCACTATAAACCACACTACGTAATATACTACACTATATACGACACGAATGTACACTACACTGTTCTATACTACACTACTCTACTATGCACTACACTATACAATACACACCACACACTTAACTACACTATACACTACACCACTATACACTACACAGCACACTATACACTACACACCACACTACAATATACACTACACACCACACACTTAACTACACTATACACTACACCACTATACACTCCACCATACACTATACACCACACACTACACAATACACCACACACTACACTATACACTACAATATACACGACATTAAACACTACACCACACTAAACACGACTCACTATACTATACACCACACACTACACTATACACCACACACTACACTATACACCACACACTACACTATACACCACACACTACACTATACACCACACACTACACTATACACTACAATATACACGACATTAAACACTACACCACACTACACTAAACACGACTCACTATACTATAGACTACACACTACACTATACACCACACACTACACTATACACCACACACTATACTATACACTACACTATACACTACACACTACACTACACACCACACACTACACTATACACTACAGTATACACCACACACTACACTACACTATACACCACACACTAAACTACACTATACACCACACACCACACTACACTAAACACGACTCACTATACTATACACTACACACTACACTCTACACTACACACCACACTATACACTACACACCACACACTACACTATACACCACACACTACACTATACACCACACACTACACTATACACCACACACTATACTATACACTACACACTACACTATACACCACACACTACACTATACACCACACACTACACTATACACCACACACTACACACTACAATATACACTACACTACACACCACACACTACACAACACTGTACACCACACACTACACTACACACTACAATATACACTACACTACACACCACACACTACACAACACTATACACCACACACTACACTATACACTACACACCACACACTACACTATACACTACACACCACACACTACACTATACACCACACACTAACACCACACACTACACTATACACTATACACCACACACTACACTATACACCACACACTACACTATACACTACAATATACACGACATTAAACACTACACCACACTAAACACGACTCACTATACTATACACCACACACTACACTATACACCACACACTACACTATACACCACACACTACACTATACACCACACACTACACTATACACCACACACTACACTATACACTACAATATACACGACATTAAACACTACACCACACTACACTAAACACGACTCACTATACTATAGACTACACACTACACTATACACCACACACTACACTATACACCACACACTATACTATACACTACACTATACACTACACACTACACTACACACCACACACTACACTATACACTACAGTATACACCACACACTACACTACACTATACACCACACACTAAACTACACTATACACCACACACCACACTACACTAAACACGACTCACTATACTATACACTACACACTACACTATACACCACACACTACACTATACACCACACACTACACTATACACCACACACTACACTATACTATACACTACACTATACACTACTATACACTACACTATACACTACACTATACACTACTATACACAACACTACTTACACTACTATACACTACACTATACACTACACTATACACTACTATACACTACACTATACACTCCCCGTGACCGCAGCAGGGCACATTTTGTTGCCACGCCTCTCCCCCCCCCCCACTAATCCCCCACCACCTCCACCTACCCCCCCCCCTCCCCACGTTCCACAGCTCAACAGCTCCTATCAGAACCTCGGATCTCGGTTCGAGAAAGTGGAGATCTTAAACTTCTGGTGAGCACGGCTCAAACTCGCGTCACTCCACGACCACTGGGACTGCACCATAGACTCAACACTGCACCATAGACTCAACACTGCACCATAGACTCAGCACTGCACCATAGACTCAACACTGCACCATAGACTCAACACTGCACCATAGACTCAACACTGCACCATAGACTCAACACTGCACCGTAGACTCACACTGCACCATAGACTCAACACTGCACCATAGACTCAACACTGCACCATAGACTCAACACTGCACCGTAGACTCAGCACTGCAACGTAGACTCAACACTGCACCATAGACTCAACACTGCACCATACACTGAACACTGCACCACAGACTCAACACTGCACCGTAGACTCAGCACAACAACGTAGACTCAACACTGCACCATAGACTCAACACTGCATCGTAGACTCAGCACTGCACCGTAGACTCAACACTGCACCGTAGACTCAGCACTGCACTATAGACTCAACACTGCACCATATACTCAACACTGCACTATAGACTCAACACTGCACCATATACTCAACACTGCACCATAGACTCAGTACTGCACCATAGACTCAACACTGCCCATAGACTCAGTACTGCACCATAGACTCAACACTGCACCATAGACTCAACACTGCACCATAGACTCAACACTGCACCATATACTCAACACTGCACCATAGACTCAGCACTGCACTATAGACTCAACACTGCACCATAGACTCAACACTGCACCATAGACTCAGCACTGCACCATAGACTCAGCAATGCACCATAGACTCAGCACTGCACCATAGACTCAGCACTGTACCGTAGACTCAAAACTGTACCGTAGACTCAACACTGCACCGTAGACTCAACACTGCACCGTAGACTCAGCACTGCACCATAGACTCAGCACTGCACCATAGACTCAACACTGCTCCATAGACTTAACACTGCACCGTAGACTCAGCACTGCACCGTAGACTTAACACTGCACCGTAGACTCAACACTGCACCATAGACTCAACACTGCACCATAGACTCAACACTGCACCGTAGACTCAGCACTGCACCGTAGACTCAACACTGCACCATAGACTCTGCAGTGCACCATAGACTGAACACTGCACCACAGACTCAACACTGCACCGTAGACTCAGCACAACAACGTAGACTCAACACTGCACCATAGACTCAACACTGCATCGTAGACTCAGCACTGCACTATAGACTCAACACTGCACCATAGACTCAACACTGCACCATAGACTCAGTACTGCACCATAGACTCAGTACTGCACCATAGACTCAGCACTGCACTATAGACTCAACACTGCACCATAGACTCAACACTGCACCATAGACTCAGCACTGCACCATAGACTCAGCAATGCACCATAGACTCAGCACTGCACCATAGACTCAGCACTGTACCGTAGACTCAACACTGTACCGTAGACTCAACACTGCACCGTAGACTCAGCACTGCACCATAGACTCAGCACTGCACCATAGACTCAACACTGCACCGTAGACTTAACACTGCACCGTAGACTTAACACTGCACCGTAGACTCAACACTGCACCATAGACTCAACACTGCACCGTAGACTCAGCACTGCTCCATAGACTCAACACTGCACCGTAGACTCAGCACTGCACCGTAGACTTAACACTGCACCGTAGACTTAACACTGCACCGTATACTTAACACTGCACCGTAGACTTAACACTGCACCGTAGACTCAACACTGCACCATAGACTCAACACTGCACCATAGACTCAACACTGCACCATAGACTCAACACTGCTCCATAGACTCAACACTGCACCGTAGACTCAGCACTGCACCGTAGACTTAACACTGCACCGTAGACTCAACACTGCACCATAGACTCAACACTGCACCATAGACTCAACACTGCACCATAGACTCTGCAGTGCACCATAGACTCAACACTGGCCATAGACTCAACACTGCACCATAGACTCAACACTGCCCATAGACTCAACACTGCACCATAGACTCAACACTGCACCATACCCTCAGCACTGCACCATAGACTCAACACTGCACCATAAACTCAACACTGCACCATAGACTCAACACTGCACCATAGACTCAACACTGCACCGTAGACTCAACACTGGCCATAGATTCAACACTGCACCATAGACTGAACACTGCACCATAGACGAAACGCTGCACCGTAGACTCAACACTGCACCGTAGACTCAGCACTGCCCATAGACTCAACACTGCACCATTGACTCAACACTGCACCATAGACTCAACACTGCCCCATAGACTCACTTACTTAACCACTCACTCACTCACCTAATCGCACGCTCACTCAATCACTCATTCACTAATTCACCCACTTGTTTTATCACACGTTCAATCACTCTCTCACTCACTTACCCACTAACCCACTCAACTATCCCCATCACTAATTACCCCACCCACTATCTCACTAACCCATCCACTCTTTAATGAATCAACCCACCAACCCAATCATCCACTCGCTCACCTTCCTACCTACTACGCGACTCAATCAACCGCTCACCTACTAACCCACTCACTCACCCAATCACTCACTCACCCACCCACTCAACCAATCACTCACCCACACAGCCACTCACTCACCCATTCACTCAATCACCCACTTTATCACACGTTCAATCACTCTCTCACTCACTTACCAACTCGCCCACTCACTATCCCACTCACTAACTAACACTCACTTACTCAATAACCCATCCAGCCATTAACTCACTCACTCGCCACTCGCTCAACCGCTCACCTACTAACCCAGTCAATCCCCCAATCACTCACTCACCCACCTACTCGACTAATAACTCACCCACCCAGCCGCTCACTCACTCATCCATTCACTCACTCAACCATCCTCTCATTCACTCACCCACTCACTCACCCACTCACCCACTAATTCACCCACTCACACACTCTCCCACCAAATCCCTCGCTCACTAACCCACTCACTCACCCACACAACCACTAACTCACCCACTCAGTCACCCATTCACTCAATCAACCACTTACTTTATCACACGTTCAATCACTCTCTCACTCACTTACCAACTCACCCACTCACTATCCAACTCACTAACTAACACACTCACTTACTCAAAAACCCATCCAGCCATTAAATCACTCACCCACCCACCCACCTAACCACTCACTCAGCCACCTACCCACTCACTCTCCCACCTACCCACCCACTCACCTACTCACCACCCACCCACTCACCTACTCACCCACCCACTCACCCACTCACCGACTCACCCACTCACTCAGCCACCTACCCACTCACTAACCCACTCACTCACCCACCTACCCACTCACTAACCCACTCACTCACCCATCTACCCACTCATTCACCCACCCACTCAACTACTCACCCACTCACCCACCTACCCACTCACCCACCGACCTACTCATTAACGCACTCATTCACCCACCTGTCTACTCACCCACCCACTCACCTACTCACCCACCCACTCGCCCACTCACACACTCCCTAACCCACTCACTCACCCACCTGTCCACTCGCCCACACACTAACCCACTCACCCACCTACCCACTCACTCACTAACCCATTCATTGACCCACTCACTCACCACCTACCCACTAACTCACCCACCTACCCACTCACTAACCCACTCACTCACCCACTCACTCACTCACCCACTCACTCACCCACCTACCCACTTCCTCACCCACCACCACTTACCCACCCACCCATCCACTCACTTACTCACTCACCCACCCACCCACCCACTCACCACTCACCCANCCACCCACCCACTCACCCACCCACCCATCCANTCACTCACTCACCCACCCATCCACCCACCCACTTCCTCACCCACCACCCACCCACTCACCCACCCACCCATCCACCCACTCACTCACTCACCCACCACCCACCCATCCACTCACTCACTCACCCACCCACCCACTCACCCACCCACCCACCCACTCACCCACCCACCCATCCACTCACTCACTCACCCACCCACCCACCCACTCACTCACTCACTCACCCACCACCATCCACCCACCCACTCACCCACCCACCCACCCACTCACCACCCACCCACCCACTCCCTCACCCACCCACTCACCCACCCACCCACTCACTCACTCACTCACCCACTCAACCCACCACCACTCACNCACTCACTCACCCANCCACCCCCTNACTCACTCTCACCCACCACTCACTCACTCTCACCCACCCACCCACCCATTCACTCACTCACTCACACCCACCCACCCACTCACCCACCCACCCACCCACTCACTCACCACTCACTCACTCTCACTCACCCACTCACTCCACCACCCACTCACTCTCCGCATGTCTCTCTCTCCCCGCCATTGCAGGCCCGGCAGTGTCAAGGCATCCGTGAACGTGATTGGTGACAGCCTCACCGACTCCGAGGTCACCACCTTGACCTCCTCTTCCATTGACGATTTGATAGCGGCTGGAGTTCCAGTCATCGACTTCAACATCAACGGTACGTGGTGAGAGATGGGGAGTGGGGTTATGAGATGTTGACTACCTCGCCTGGTATACAGGAGGTCATTGATTCGATCCCGGACTCTGATGCTTACCATGGCTAGGAGATCTACACTATGGGAACCTCATTTGCCAGTAAAAATATGATAATTGGTTGTTTACCCTTCTATCTGGCAACAAAACTGACACCTTTTTACAAGGAGTCATGTTTGCATAGACCGCATTACCTGCAGTCATAAATACAAACAAAAGACACAACTCTGATAATGTGCACTGTCCTTGAAGTTGATTGGTGACAGAGTTAAGTGACAGAGTTAATTTCGGGTAAAATCAATGAAAATGGGGTATGCCGATAGCACAAAAATGAGATGTGATGGATCAAATCTGAGATCAGATTTGGAATCAGCACCCTGAAATTAGTCTAGAACAGCTGCAAAAGTCTAGGCCAGAAAAAAATGTTTTTTTTGTTGACCAGTGTGATTGGTGTTTTACCCTTCTATCTGGCAACAAAACTGACACCTTTTTTTATGAGGTTCCAATGGTGTAAATGCTTTACCCCGAGCTCTCATACTCTGATAGTGCATTGTCTTTGAGTTGTACGCCTTTTGGCGTCATCTGGTCCAACCCATGTGAGACTAGGCTCTAAGGAAAGCTGTCTCGGGTGTGGACCAATCAACTTCAAGGACAGTGCACATTATCAGAGTTATGTCTTTTGTTTGTATTTATGACTGTAGGTATTGCGGTCTATGCAAACATGACTCCTTGTAAAAAGATGTCAGTTTTGTTGCCAGATAGAAGGGTAAACAACCAATTATCATGGCTAGGAGATGTTGACTACCTCGCCTGGTGCGCAGGAGGTCGTGGGTTCGATCCCAATCCTGACCCTGTCTCATTGATGACCGTCCGCAGGTACCACCACTACCGTCACCACTGTGAGGCTTAAATATATCTTAAATCAAACGATGGTGAGTATCTTTACCACCACCACCATCATCATCACCATCATCACCACCATCACCACCACCATCATCACCACCACCATCATTAACATCGTCACTCGCACCACCATTACCATCATCACCACCATTATCACCATCACCACTACCATCACCACCATCACCATCTTCACCACCACCAACAACACCAATGGCCGCGCCATTCGCCACTAAGTGACGGTGACGTCACCACGGCGCCTGTGCCAGGCTAGGTGCACTTTGAGGCCACGTGAAGTGTCAAAGGCTCGCTGCTGACAGGAGGTCACGGAGCAGACCCAGGTGCCACGCGTCGACTGACTGAGACGACTGGCTGATGCACCACTTGTGCCGCCTACCGTGCCAACTTGCTGTGCGTTAGCCACCCGGCGCTCCGCTAGTTGTTGTGAGCGTCGCTCCTCCGCCCTCCGTTGTTGTTGGAGGGCGACTGCCTCCAACTGCCCAGTAGCGTCCTTCACGAGCCTCCTCCACAGAGGCCGATCTTGACACCGCTGGTACCAGTCATCGGCAAGTCCACTCAGCTCCCGTCATTTTGTACCACATCACTCCATCTCTTCTCCAGCCCGTGTCGTGCTCGTTTTACCCCCTCTATACAGCCAAACAAAAGCTGTTTAGGCATGTGGTGGCTGGGCATGCGGGCTATATGACCCAGCCAACGCAGCCTTGCCTGCCGGAGGAGCTCACTGATAGGAATGTGTCCAGATCTTTCAAGGATTTGTGAGCTCCTCACACAATCCAGCCTGCAGGTTAAACCCAGGATAGATCGTAGGCATGCCAGACTGAAAGTTTATAACCGTCACAGATGTTCCATTAAGGGGGTCCACGTTTTGCAAGCGTAGAGAAGGGAGGGCACGACTGTGGCCGAGAAGACCCAAAACTTCGTGTGGAGCAACAGACCACACAGCATTGCACAACCGATGAAAAGATAATGCCACTCGACTGATTCGGAGTGAGACCTCTGCTGTTAAACCGGAGCCGGTCATGAGCACATTGCCCAGGTATGGGAAACTCTTCATTCTCTCCACAACTGCCCCATCACCAATTGGGAGTTGTGGGGGTGGAGTGTCCGATGGATCAAAATACCCAGGCAGGTGCTTAGTTTTAGTGGGACTGATGGTAAGGCCCCACCTCTTATTGGCACGCTCCAGGTGCAGCAGCAGCGCCTACAACTCCTCCTCTGAGTGAGCAGCAATTACCAGATCATCGGCATACATAACGTGGTTGACCAATATGGAGCCATCTCTGGACCGCAACCGGGCATCGATCAGCTTCCCATTGTATCTGTACCAGATAGAATTTCCTCCTGTACAGCCATAGAAGGCTTCGTGAACTACGTGGTCGAAAAATATGTTAAATAATGTGGAAGTCAGAGGACATCCTGTCACACCCCAAATTAACAGGTAAAGGCTCCGACTCCCGGCCACGTAGCTTTACCTGGGCCCGCTCACCATCATGAAGGTCCTTAATGAGTGTGAATGGAGAGTCAGGGACTCCAAAAGTATGAAGAAGAACACAAAATCCAGACCGACTGATGGTATCATAGGCCTTGACCAGGTCATTAAAGCAGAGATGTATGTCGTGTTGAATTCCCTACACCTCTGCTGTCTCAGACGGACATAAAATATGGCATCTGTGCAGGATCGCCCTTTCCTGCAACCACATTGGGGCTCCGCAAGCCTCTCCTCAGCGTGCCTGGCAAGGCGATGCTGAATAATCCTTGCCAGGACCTTTCACAACACACTAAGGAGTGAGATGCCCTGTAGTTGTTACAGTCTGTGCAGTCCCCTTCTTAAAGAGGGGGACCACCAGGGCATTCTTCCAATCCTGCGGAATCCGTCCAGTGGTCCAGACTTGTTATGATGTCATGTAGGGCAGTCTGTGCACAAACGCCACCCTCCCTCAGCATTTCACTTGGGAGATCATCTCTGCCCGGTGCCTTTCCTGGTCTCAGACTCTGGATCGCCTTCAGTACTTCCTCAACAGATGACACCTCAGCCAGCCACTCACAGGGGGCGACTTCTTCCAATATTTGAGGTACTGCGGCCTCAGCAGGGTCATCCCCACTTTGCCGCACGATGTTTTCCAGGCTGAGGGGTTTCCCTCCCCCAAGACCTCGCAGAAATGCTCAGCAAATCTGCAAACCTGTTCATTTGGATGGGAGATTGGATCACCGTTCTTTCCCCTAATGATGGAGATAGGTGTGGCGCTGCAAGTGACTTTTTGATGAAATTGAAGAGTGATTTGTGATCGTTGGCTGATGAGGCAGACTCGAACTCCTCAGCAACCCGTGACCATCCCCACCTCTCCTGCTCAAGAACCTCACCGCATAGACCTAGACCACTATACACTACACTATACACTACACTATAATCTACACTACTATACACTACACTATACACTGCACTATACACTACACTATACACTGCACTATACACTGCACTATACACTACACTACTATGCACTCCAATATACACTACACTACTATAGACTGCACTGCTATACACTACACTATACTACACTACACACTACTACATATACACTACTACACTACACNACTATACACTACACTATACACTACACACTACACACTACACTACTATACACTACACTACTATGCACTCCACTATACACTACACTATACACTACACTACTATACACTACACTACTAAACACTGCACTACTATACACTACACTACTATACACTACACTACTAAATACTGCACTACTATACACTACATTATACACTAAACTACACACTACACTATACACTACACTATATACTACACTACACAACTACACTACACTGTACACTTCACTACTATATTCTACGCTATACACTACACTATACACTACACTACACACTACGCTATACACTACACAACACTACACTATACACTACACACCACTACACAAATACCCTACACTATACACTACTATATTCTACACTACACTACACACTACAAAACTACACTATACACTACACGTTACAAGCCTCTCTCAACTCTCCGCCCACAGGATTTACAAAACCAGAATAAGGAAGAGGTGGAGAGGCAGGTTCCCATCCTGTTGAAAAACCTCACCAATCACACAGACCCTGCGGGGGCAGCCTCAGCCCCGACAACATCCTCGCTGCGAGCGCGGCGCTGCGTCTGATCACGATGGCGACCCAGAACAAGAGCATCGTCTTTGGCAAAGAGGTGGCAGAGGTGAGCCCAAGTGTGCCGTGGTGTAGTGTATAGTGTAGTGTAGAGTGTAGTGTATATAGTGTAGTGTATAGTAGTGTAGTGTATATAGTGTAGTGTATAGTAGTGTAGTGTATAGTGTAGTGTATAGTAGTGTAGTGTATAGTGTAGTATATAGTGTAGTGTATAGTGTATAGTAGTGTAGTGTATAGTAGTGTAGTGTATATAGTGTAGTGTATAGTAGTGTAGTGTATAGTGTAGTGTATATAGTGTAGTGTATAGTGTATAGTAGTGTAGTGTATAGTAGTGTAGTGTATATAGTGTAGTGTATAGTAAAGTAGTGTATAGTGTAGTGTATATAATGTAGTGTATAGTGTAGTGTATAGTGTGTAGTGTAGTGTATATAGTGTAGTGTACAGTGACTCTCCCCGCCGTGCCACTTCTCGACAGAGCTTCCTCGTCACGGCGAGCAACTTGCTGGCGACGAGCAACTTGGACTCCTGGATGACGCTGCAGGCGCGGAACGAGCCGGACAGCGCCGACCTCCTCGGCAACGTGGAGACTTTCGTGACGAGGATGAACACCACGAGCCTGGCCACGGGCACACGTGAGCACGTGGGGGGTGTGGGCGGGTGTGGGGGTGGGGGATGAAGATACTGGATATACGGGCGACACGGGAGACACACGGGGAGACATCACGAGAGACCGGGAGAGACCCTGGGAGACACTGGGAGACAGGGGGTGACATGGGGAGTCACACGGAGAGACACTTGGAGACAGTTGGAGACACTGGGAGGCACGGGGAGACACGGGGAGACACTAAGAGACACGGGGAGACACTGGGAGACATGGGGAGACACACGGGGAGACATCACGAGAGACCGGGAGAGACCCTGGGAGACACTGGGAGACATGGGAGAGACACACGGGGGAGACATCACGAGAGACCGGGAGAGACCCTGGGAGACACTGGGAGACATGGAGACACATGGGGAGACATCACGAGAGACCGGGAGAGACCCTGGGAGACACTGGGAGACATGGGGAGACATGGGGAGACACACGGGGGAGACACTTGGAGACAGTTGGAGACACTGGGAGGCACGGGGAGACACGGGGAGACACTAAGAGACACGGGAGACACTGGGAGACATGGGGAGACACACGAGGGAGACATCACGAGAGACCGGGAGAGACCCTGGGAGACACTGGGAGACATGGGGGAGACATGGGAGAGACACATGGGGGAGACATCACGAGAGACCGGGAGAGACCCTGGGAGACACTGGGAGACAGAGCGGTGACATGGGGAGTCACACAGGAGAGACACTTGGAGACAGTTGGAGACACTGGAGGCACGGGGAGACACGGGGGAGACACTAAGAGACACGGGGAGACACTGGGAGACATGGGGGAGACACACGGGGGAGACATCACGAGAGACCGGGAGAGACCCTGGGAGACACTGGGAGACATGGGGGAGACATGGGAGAGACACATGGGGGAGACATCACGAGAGACCGGGAGAGACCCTGGGAGACACTGGGAGACAGGGGGGAGACATGGGAGAGACACATGGGGGAGACATCACGAGAGACCGGGAGAGACCCTGGGAGACACTGGGAGACAGGGGGAGACACATGGGGGAGACATCACGAGAGACCGGGAGAGACCCTGGGAGACACTGGGAGACATGGGGGAGACATGGGGAGACACACGGGGGATACACGGAGAGACACATGGGGAGACATCACGAGAGACCGGGAGAAACCCTGGGAGACACTGGGAGACATGGGAGAGACACACGGGGAAACATCACGAGAGACCGGGAGAGACCCTGGGAGACACTGGGAGACATGGGAGAGACACATGGGGGAGACATCACGAGAGACCGGGAGAGACCCTGGGAGACACTGGGAGACATGGGAGAGACACATGGGGGAGACATCACGAGAGACCGGGAGAAACCCTGGAGACACTGGGAGACATGGGGGAGACATGGGGAGACACACGGGGAGACACTTGGAGACAGTTGGAGACACTGGGAGGCACGGGGAGACACGGGGAGACACTAAGAGACACGGGAGACACTGGGAGACATGGGGGAGACACACGGGGAGACATCACGAGAGACCGGGAGAGACCCTGGGAGACACTGGGAGACAGGGGGAGACATGGAGAGACACATGGGGGAGAGACACATGGGGGAGACATCACGAGAGACCGGGAGAGACCCTGGGAGACACTGGGAGACATGGGGAGACATGGGGGAGTCACACGGGAGAGACACTTGGAGACAGTTGGAGACACTGGGAGGCACGGGGAGACACGGGGGAGACACTATGAGACACGGGGAGACACTGGAGACATGGGGAGACACACGGGGGAGACATCACGAGAGACCGGGAGAGACCCTGGGAGACACTGGGAGACATGGGGGAGACACACGGGGGAGACATCACGAGAGACCGGGAGAGACCCTGGGAGACACTGGGAGACATGGGGGAGACATGGGGAGTCACACGGGAGAGACACTTGGAGACAGTTGGAGACACTGGGAGGCACGGGGAGACACGGGGGAGACACTTAGAGACACGGGGAGACACTGGGAGACATGGGGGAGACACACGGGGAGACACACGGGGGAGACATCACGAGAGACCGGGAGAGACCCTGGGAGACACGGGAGACACTGGGAGACATGGGGGAGACACACGGGGAGACATCACGAGAGACCGGGAGAGACCCTGGGAGACACTGGGAGACATGGGGAGACACACGGGGGAGACATCACGAGAGACCGGGAGAGACCCTGGGAGACACTGGGAGACATGGGGGAGACATGGGGAGACATGGGGAGTCACACGGGAGAGACACTTGGAGACAGTTGGAGACACTGGGAGGCACGGGGAGACACGGGGGAGACACTTAGAGACACGGGGAGACACTGGGAGACATGGGGAGACACACGGGGGAGACACACGGGGGAGACATCACGAGAGACCGGGAGAGACCCTGGGAGACACGGGGAGACACTGGGAGACATGGGGAGACACACGGGGAGACATCACGAGAGACCGGGAGAGACCCTGGGAGACACTGGGAGACAGGGGGTGACATGGGGAGTCACACGGGAGAGACACTTGGAGACAGTTGGAGACACTGGGAGGCACGGGGAGACACGGGGGAGACACTAAGAGACACGGGGAGACACACGGGGAGACATCACGAGAGACGGGAGAGACCCTGGGAGACACTGGGAGACATGGGGAGACACATGGGGAGACACACCGGGGAGTCATCGGGAGAGACACGGGAAATATCGGGATATACGAGGAGGCATTGGGGGAGACACAGGCGAGAGACACGGGGTGATACTACACTACTAGTAGTAGTGTAGTAGTAGTAGTGCAGTAGTAGTGTAGTAGTAGACACAGACTACTAGTGTAGTAGTAGTTGTTGTAGTAGTAGTAGTAGTTTAGTAGTTGTGTAATAGTAGTGTAGTAGTAGACACAGACTACTAGTGTAGTAGTAGTTGTTGTAGTAGTCGTAGTAGTAGTGTAGTAGTAGTTGTAGTAGTGTAGTAGTAGTAGTGTAGTAGTAGTGTAATAGTAGTAGTAGTGTAGTAGTAGTATAGTAGTGGTAGTGTAGTAGTATAGACTAGTAGTAGTGTAGTAGTAGACACAGACTAGTAGTGTAGTAGTAGACACAGACTACTAGTGTAGTAGTAGTAGTTGTAGTAGTAGTTGTTGTAGTAGTAGTTGTAGTAGTAGTTGTTGTAGTAGTAATTGTAGTAGTTGTAGTAGTAGTTGTTGTTGTAGTAGAATACATTTGGAGAGACCGGGAGACACTGGGAGACACTGGGAGACACAACGAGATAGCGAGAGAGACTGGGAGACACGGGAAGACACGGGGATACACTGGGAGACACGGGGAGACACTGGGAGACACGGGGAGGCACGGGAGACATCGGAAGAGACAGGGAGACACTGGGCGACAGGGGAGACACGGGGAGACACAACGAGACATCGGGAGAGACTGGTAGACACTGAGAGACACGGGGAAACATCGGAAGCAACAGGGAGACACTGGGCGACAGGGGGAGACACGGGGAGACATTGGGAGACACTGGGAGACAGCCGGAGAGACTGGGAGACACGGGGAGACATGAGGAGACATGAGGAGACATGAGGAGAAACGGGGAGACACTGGGAGACAGGGGTAGAAATGCGGAGGCACAGAGAGACAGGGACAGACACTGGGAGACACTGAGATACATGGGGAGATACGGGGAGACACGGGGAGACACGGGGAGACACTAAGAGACACGGGGAGACACGGGGAGACACGGGGAGACACTGGACGGCACCAGGAGAAAAATTCCCTCGACCAAGGGGAGAGAGAGAGAGACGCAAACTCCAAATACACAACAGGCGTCAGGGTCCGGGATCGAACCCACGACCTCCTGTAAACCAGGCGAGGTAGTCAACATCTCAACATCGATCCCACGACCTCCTGTAAACCAGGCAATGTAGTCAACATTTAAACATCGAACCCACGACCTCCTGTTAACCAGGTGATGTAGTTAACATCTCCTAGCCACCGTGGTTTTAGGGTCCAGGATCGAACTCACGACCTCCTGTAAACCAGGCGAGGCAGTTAACATCTCAACATCGAACCCACGACCTCCTGTAAACCAGGCGATGTAGTCAACATCTCAACATCGAACCTACGACCTATTCCATAACAGGTAAGGTAGTTAACATCTCCTAGCCTCCGTGGTTTTAGGGTCTGGGATTGAAACCGTGACCTCCTGTAAACCAGGCGAGGCAGCCACCATCTCAACATCGAACCACGACCTCCTGTAACCCATGCGATGTTGTCAACATCTCAACATCGAACCCACGACCTTCTGTAAACCAGGCGATGTCGTCACCATCTCAACATCGAACCCACGACCTCCTGTAAACCAGGTGATGCAGTTAACATCTCCTAGCCATCGTGATTTTAGGGCAAAGGATCGAACCCACGACCTCCTGTAAACCACGCAAAGGTTGTTAGCATCTCCTAGCCACCGTGGTGTTAGGGTCCGGGATTGAAACCACGACCTCCTGTAAACCAGACAAGGCAGTCACCATCTCAACATCGAACCCACGACCTCCTGTAAACTAGGCGAGGCAGTCAACATCTCAACATCGAACCCACGACCTCCTGTAAACCAGGTGATGTCGTCACCATCTCAACATCGAACCCACGACCTCCTGCGTACCAGGCGAGGCAGTCACCATCTCCTGCACGTTCCTCCTCCACCCCCCTCCTCTCCTCCCGCTCACCGATTTCCCTCCCCCCCGAAGGTGCCGGTGCCGACGTCCCGTCGACGTTCAACATCACCAGCGCCAACGTGCAGCTGCTGGGCACCGTCCTCGCCAGCGCCGCCCAGGGGTGCAACTACTCCAAGGTGTTCGCGGGCGACGGAGTCGCCGGGGAGACTGCAGTGACGATCGGTGAAAAGCAGCTGAACAACGTCACCAACGACGGCGGCGGAGGCAGCGGCACCTACGTCGTGAGCATGCTCTTCACGTGAGTCGCTCGCTCACTCATCCACTAACTCACTCAGCCACTCGCTCACTCACCCACTCACTCAGCCACTCACTCACTCACTCACTTGCTCACTCACTCACTCACTTGCTCACTCACTCAGCCACTCACTAACTCAGCCACTCAGCCACCCATGCACTCACTCACTCAGCCACTCGGCCACTCACTCACTCACTCAGCCACTCGGCCACTCACTCACTCTGTCAACCACTCACTCACCCACCAACCCACTCACCCACCCACTCACCGCCCACTCGCTCACTCAGCCACTCAGCCACACGCTCACTCACCCACTCACTCAGCCACTCACTCAGCCACTCACTCAGCCACTACTCAGCCCCANACTCAGCCACTCACTCGCTCAGCCACTCGGCCACTCACTCACTCACTCAGCCACTCGGCCACTCATCACTCTGTCAACCACTCACTCACCCACCAACCCACTCACCCACCCACTCACTCGCCCACTCGCTCACTCAGCCACTCACTCAGCCACTCACTCAGCCACTCACTCAGCCCCATACTCAGCCACTCACTCACTCAGCCACTCACCCACTCACCCACTCACTCACCACTCACCCACCCACTCACTTACCCACCCACCCACTCGCTCACTGCGGGCTGCCTGGTCCAGGATGACGACCCGCGACTTGAGGACCGATGATGTCGTCTTCACTTCGGAGTTCAACAGCCCCGTCCACACCCCGCTTATATCCGCTCCGGCGTGGCCGGCTCCGCCCAGGCCACGCCTCCCTTCCCCCACCTCTGGGAAGGTCCTCCACCACGTGACCCCCCAGGCACCCCCTTGGGGCCCCCAGTCCTCGTACGGGCCGACACAGTAGTGACGTCCTATGTCACTACATCACCCCCCCCCCCCCTGTATAAACACACAGTCGTCCCCGGCTGTAACACAACTGTGAAACATCAATAAATGACCGGCGACCGATAAGAAATACAATCACGTAATATATACAGAATCGACGAGGGTAAAAGAAGGGAACCGCATAGAAAACGGGGAATTAACAACAACAAATATACATGAAAACTGGCTAACCCACTTACGCTCCAGCACACCTCCCGTGAGAATCACGCATGCACCGACATGTGAGTGTGGCCATTGGAACGACGGCGTAGGCAATGAGCAAGGCGTCTGAGAGCCATGTAGAGCAGCCAGTCTTCACGAGTCCATGTGGCCGGGCCCCCAGGGGAGGTGTACACCCCCCTGGAGGCCCTGGGGAACCAGAAGGCCCAAAGGGCATGGCCCCTCCCCAGGAGTCAAGAACAGGAGGAGCAGGAGTAGGTGACGCATGCTCCACTCCCTCCCCCCCCCCCNGGTCCATAGCCGGTCGGCATAACCGGCGACTCCAAGGTGCCAGGTAGATACTGCCTCCTGTGACGAGAAACAAACCCTCCTGAGGCATCACTCAACGAACACTCGCCTCCGCTCTTCGGACATGACAGTCACCCGGCCCCAGGGTAGTGGAGATGATTGTATACCACCCGGCGGGAGAAAATAAAACAAAAATATACAGATTCCGACGCATTGGATGCACAACCAACACCGGTGATCGAACCGAAATCACACAACCACCCCATGGATGGCAGGGTCCCACACACCCTGACACCCTCCATCCATCAGGTGGTGAGAAGGCGAAGACCAACATGTCTAGCACCCCTCTACACACACTAATCCAGACGTCTGTCACGTCCCGGGTCGAGAAGTCGTACTTCAGGGCCGACCCATGTACTGGGCAAAGAAGTCGCACTTCAGGGCTGCTCCAGTATCTACATTTAAAAATATATATATAAAATTGACATGACAAAACTAAATAAATCTGCCTGTTCCTGCCCAGAAATGGCGCCGCACGCGAACCGCATCTCAAGGCATCCCGTGCTTGCGTCCCAGCAGCCCTCACTGAGACCACCACCGACATTACATGTCACCGTTAGCACCCCCGCCTTTCCGACGTGGCATCCTAAAACCGTGCACGTCGGCCATATCGGGGGGAATTTCCATGTTACCACCCCACCGCCTTTCCGACGCGGCGTCACAACCAGTAGCACGCGTCGGCCATATCGGGGGGATTTTAACCCAGTCTCTCTCCAAGACTCGCACCGCAGCATATAGCTGTACCGACCGAGCTGAGACGACCCATCGTTCACTCACTGCACAACATGCACCCTAACAACTGAGGGATACAGTCCCAACGTAACGGGACAACTCCACCTGAACACTACGAATCTCCAGCCCACTGTTTCAACGCGCCTCGGAGTGTCTCACTCTCCGGGCCGTCAGGTCAAGCCGTCAGCCATAGCGTGACGGGACCACACTCTCTGAGCCATGTGAGCGCACAGCCCACTAGGCTAGACATGCCACGGAGTGTCTCGATCTCCGGGCTGTCAGGTCAAGCCGTCAGCCATAGCATGACGGGACCACACTCTCTGAGCCATGTGAGCGCACAGCCCACTAGGCTAGACAAGCCACGGAGTGTCTCGATCTCCGGGCTGTCAGGTCAAGCCGTCAGACACAACATGACGGGACCACACGTTCGTGTTAGACACGCAACTCTCACTGGGCCATCCTGGTCAGGATCTGCGCCCCAAGAAAGGTGACAGCCAGAACCACAATTCCAAATCCCTGGCAGCATGTCACCGTCGCAATTGAAATGCTCCATACCAATGACGGCAGAGCCACAAACCAAGGCAGTAATCCCCACACAATCGCAATTTAACACCATCACAGCACATACAATTTGAATTAGGATCCCCACTGAACTGATCCAATGCCGAACAGGTACGCACAATTTGTGACGATCCCGAATTTTCAATGGTCACAACAATACACCTCACATCCCGTATCCGTACACATCATCTCCGCAGCATGCAGCTGTACCAACCGAGTTGAGAGAGCAACGCAATTTGGCGGCAATTAACTGAAACGCACCCCCGATGAATGTAGAACACAAGGGCATTCCTACACAAAAGACATCATCTGTGCAACAACGGACAGGAACCAACCAGTGAGTTTGAAACACACCGAACCTGTCATTTCAAAATCCCCTTCAACATTAACCATGGGACTCAGGGCATTCGAATTTTGAGAGCAAAAAAACTAGACAAAACCCAAGAATCGCCGAATTTATTAATACAGTATATGCAGTATACGAAGTTCATACAGTCAATCATTTGGAGCAATGCTCCATTCAGTCCCCACATGGCAACACACACAATCAATACTCCAGACAATCCGTACATAGTAAATAATCACAAGCAAGTACCCAACAGTCCATACACTTTTCTTCTTCTTGGTTCTTTCGGTAAAGTCACGTAGAAGGGAAGTAATAAAATAATATTTTTATTATTTTTATTATTTTATTACTTCCCTTCTACGTGACTTTACGAAAGAACCAAGAAGATGAATCCCTGCAGTCACGAAAGCTTTAAATCGAAAGTCCATACACTGTTAACACTCTCAAGCAAAGCTCCATACGGTCTGTACCTTGGCAACAATGACGATCAAAGTTTCTGACAGTTACACGTGAACAATCACGAGCGAAGCTCCATACAGTATACACAATAACAATCGCGATTTCGCAACAAAACGATGTAACAACACGAGTCATTAACACGGTAACCCACAGGATATCAACGGAGCTCGGGACACCCAACAACGAATTAATCATTAACTACACCCTGCAGATAACGATCTCGACGCCGTAATTAACAACAAACACTGTTACTAGCAGACACCCGCACGGATGCCGCGTCAATTTGTCACGCACACAACCGGACGATCACGCTCCGCAAATCAGCGATTTAAAAAAACACACGCAACCCGGCGCCCGCAAGATGGGTGAAGTTATTATAATTATTTTTCTTGGGGCCGGGTGCTTGTCATGTCACGACTCGCCTGGCAAACTGTGAATAGCGGAGCGCGGCAAGGTGGAGCACTGGGACGCCCCGAAGGATCTTGCATGGTGAATACGGCCTCCTCTTGCGAACCCATCCACCTCTCGCGCTCGAGCAGAAGACGGGGACGCCACCCGAACGCGTGGAACTCCCCGTCCGCAGGCATTGATGTCGGCGGAAATGGCATTTCGACAGCAGGAACAGCGCCACGACCAGCCACCAATTTGGCGGAAGCGCCATTTTGGCGGGAACAGCGCCACGACCAGTCGCCGATTTGGTGGGAGCGGCATTTTGGCGGGAACAGCAGCACGACCAGCCGCCGATTTGGTGGGAGCGGCATTTTGGCGAGAACAGCAGCACGACCAGCCGCCGATTTTGTGGGAGCGGCATTTTGGCGGGAACAGCGCCACGACCAGCCGCCGATTTTGTGGGAGCGGCATTTTGGCGAGAACAGCAGCACGACCAGACGCCGATTTGGTGGGAGCGGCATTTTGGCGGAACAGCAGCACGACCAGCCGCCGATTTGGTGGAGCGGCATTTTGGCGAGAACAGCAGCACGACCAGCCGCCGATTTTGTGGGAGCGGCATTTTGGCGGGAACAGCGCCACGACCAGCCGCCGATTTTGTGGAGCGGCATTTTGGCGAGAACAGCAGCACGACCAGACGCCGATTTGGTGGGAGCGGCATTTTGGCGAGAACAGCAGCACGACCAGCCGCCGATTTGGTGGGAGCGGCATTTTGGCGGGAACAGCGCCACGACCAGCCGCTGATTTTGTGGGAGCGGCATTTTGGCGGGAACAGCAACACGACCAGCCGCCGAGTTGGCGGAGCGCCATTTTTGCGGGAACAGCGCCACGACCAGCCGCCGATTTGGTGGAAGCGCCATTTTGGCGGAAACAGCAACACGACCAGCCGCCGAGTTGGCGGAGCACCATTTTTGCGGGAACAGCAACACGACCAGCCGCCGATTTGGTGGGAGCGGCATTTTGGCGGGAACAGCAACACGACCAGCCGCCGATTTGGCGGGAGCGCCATTTTGGCGGGAACAGCAGCACGACCAGCCGCCGATTTGGTGGGAGCGGCATTTTGGCGGGAACAGCAGCACGACCAGCCGCCAATTTGGCGGGAGTGGTATTTTTGCGGGAACCGCGCCCCGACTAGCGACCGAGTTGGTGGGAGCGGCATTTTTGCGAGAACAGCGCCCCGGCCAGCCGCCGAAATGGCGGCCCCACTGCATGGCCCGCATGCCCGGGCCTCCCCCACCAATCCCGCAGCGACGACGGTGTCCTCTCCCCGCGGCTCCGTCGCTCCGTTCCCGATGGCGGCGAAGCAGCGGTGTGATGCCAGTCCCGCCGCTCCGCGTTCAGTGCCATCTTTCTCTCTGTCACCGGGGCTCCCATCCCGGGGCTGTCCGAAGGATGATCGTCATGCCGTCCCCATCGTACAAAGGCGTCCAGGTGAGTTTTTTTTTTGTTTTTCGTGTGCCCATTTTACTTCCCTAGGATAACACCTAGCAATATTTATTTTCCCACAACTTCTGACGCCAAATGTAGTGGCTTTAGAATTAGGTGCACACACACACAGCTTGGAGGCAACACTATTTATTAAACGGGAAGTAATATAACACTGTACATGAGGTGCTGACCACCTTCCTCAACTCACTAACACTCTGGAACACGACACAGAGTGGACCAGGCAGGCGACCGGCTGCCTGGTCCAGGACGACGACCTGGGACCTGAGGACCGATGATGTCGTCGTCTTCACTTCGGAGTTCAACAGCCCCGCTCTGCATCCACACCCCACTCATATCTCCTCCGCCCAGGCCACGCCTCCCTTCCAGGCCACGCCTCCCTTTCCAGGCCACGCCTACCTTCCCCACCTCAAGAGAAGGTCTGGGTCCCTCCACCACGTGACCCCCCAGGCACCCCCTTGGGGCCCCCAGCCCTCGTACGGGCCGACACAGTAGTGACGTCCTATGTCACTACATAGGTGCTCGCTAACAGCACCTGCCCCTACAGTCTGTTAAGGCTATACGGGGGATCTTTGTCTCTTTGTTTATGTGTGTGGGTCTGTGTGTGTGTTTGTGTGTGTATGTATGTGTCTGTGTGTCTGTGTGTGTGTGTGGGTCTGTGTGTGTGTATGTGTGTGTATGCGTGTGTCTGTGTGTGGGACGTGTGGGCGGGCATACAGGACTCTGGCTGAAATCCTGCCCCTCCGGCTGACCCCGACCTGAATGGCAGCGGCGCTGGCTCCGCTGGCTCCGTGCGGAGCCACATCCTCAGCACCGTCGTGAGCAACCGAGGAACGGGACGGGCGTCACGGACATCGTTCTGCACTTCCCGCTCACGGTGGCCAGCAACGGCAGCTGCAATGGCAACGGCAGCTGCGACGACAGCGGCAACGACAGCGGCAATGTTGTTCACTGCACCTTCTGGGACACAAAGGTGGGGGTGGTGGTGGTGGTGGTGGGGTGGTGGGGGTGGTGGGGGGGGGGGNTGAGGGTGGTGGGGTGGGGTGGTGGGTGGTGGGGTGGGGTGGTGGGGTGGTGGTGTTGGTGGTGGTGGTGGGGTGGTGGGGTGGTGGGTGTGTGGTGGGGGTGGTGGGGGTGGTGTGGGGTGGGNTGGTGGTGGTGGTGGGGTGGTGGTGGGGTGGTGGGGTGGTGGGGTGGTGGTGTGGGGTGGTGGGGAGGTGGGGGTGGTGGTGGTGGGGTGGTGGGGGTGGTGTTGGTGGTGGTGGGGGTGGTTGGGGTGGTGGGGTGGTGGTGGTGGGGTGGTGGGGNTGGTGGTGGGGTGGGTGTGGTGGTGGGGTGGTGTGGTGTGGTGTTGGTGGGGNTGGTGGTGGTGGTGGGGTGGTGGTGGGGTGGTGGTGGGTGGTGTGGGGCATGACGACACACACGGTGCACGCTAGGTAGACGTTGACTACCTCGCCTGGTACGCAGGAGGTCGTGGGTTCGATCCCGACCATGACGCCACCGTGTACCAGGCAAGGTAGTCAACATCTCCTAGCCAGCGTGGGGCGTCAGGTAGTGGTCGAACCCACGACCTCCTGCGTACCAGGCGAGGTCGTCAACGTCTACCTAGCCACCCCGTCGGGCTCTCGTATCGTTGCCGTGCCTCATGCCCCCTTGCCCCCCCCTTGCCCCCCCCTGCCCCNTCTCCTGCCCACCCCCAGTATAACAACGGGCGGGGCGGCTGGTCGGGCGTGGGCTGCCAGTTGACGTCCACGTCACCACCGGCAACGCGACGCCTTCTCCTGCCGCTGCAACCACACCACCTCCTTCTCCATCCTCATCTCCCCCGGCGACGACCTCGTGGACGACCCGACCCTATCGATCATCTCCTACGTCGGCGTCGGCCTCTCGATCGCGTCCCTGGTGGCCGTCCTCGCCATCGAGGCCATCACCTGGCGCCCGTCGGTGTCCAGCGGCCACGCCGGACACCGACGCTCCAACGGGCGCCTCCGCCACCTCATCCTGGTCAACGTGTGCACGTCGCTCCTCTTCGCCGACGTCTGGTTCATCGTGGCCGCCTCTCCCGACGCCCTCGCCAGCCCGCGCTCTGCACGGCCGCCGCCTTCTTCGTCCACCTCGGCTACCTGGCCCTCTTCTTCTGGATGCTTTGCGAAGGCTCCTGCTCGTCTACGTCGTCGTGGTCGTCTTCGAACGCTTCGCCGCCCGCAGCCTCCGCGCCGCGGCCTTCGCCGTCGGCTACGGGGCCCCGCGGTCATCGCCGCGGTGGCCGTAGCGGCGACGTACCCACGCGGGCCTACCTGCGCGACGGAGCCTGCTGGCTCGACTGGGAGCGCGGCAGGACGCTGCTCGCCTTCGTGGTGCCGGCCTTCGCCGTGCTCGCCGCCAACATCGCCGCGCTCGCGGTCGTCGTGAACACGGTGGCGCGGAGGAGGTCCGTGGGCGCCGGCTTCTCGGTGAGCCCCGACGTGAACGTGTGGCTGGTCGCTCGGAGCATCGGGTGCTCACGCCGCTGCTCGGGTCACGTGGGGGCTCGGGATCTTCGCGTTCAGCGCCGAGGGCAGGGCCAGCCTCGCGCTGCACTACCTCTTCGCCATCCTCAACTCGCTGCAGGTGCGGGAAGTTGCTGTTGTAGGTTGTTGTTTGTGGGGGTTTTTTCGGTGAAGTCACCGTGGGTAGAAATTAAAATTAAAATTAATAAAAGTAAAAAAAAATCACGACGTTTCGGAGGCAACACAAGCATCCATCTTCAGGTGGAACCGTCACAGCACGATTGCTGTATCAAGTAAAGAGACATCCAAGAAAACAGTCCTTGTATATATACCCGGTTGAGGGTGGGAGAGTCAAGGTAGGCCTTGGATATTATTAATATTGTGAGGTTCGGTGCGGCTGAAGCACGCTGTTAGCAATGAGCCTTTGTTGTGTAGACTGGTTGAAATCGGAGGTTCCAAGAGTTGTTAATTTTTTTACCTACGTGACTTTACCGAAAAAACCTAAGAATATGAATCTTGCAGTCACGAAAGCTTCAAATCTAGAATTATAGGTTGTTGTTGTTTGTGGTTGTTGTTGTTGTTGATTTGTGCTGTCGCGTTGGGGTTGGGTCGCCGCGTGTGCGAACGTCTGATCCTGAAACCCCTCCAACGCACGGCGCTGCCAGTAAGGTCTGTCATGTAAACAACGCGCCACTTAGTTACTAGTTAGTGTAGCGTGTATTGTAGTGTGTAGTGTAGCGTATAGTAGTGTCGCGTATAGTGTAGTGTATAGTGTAGTGTATCGTATAGTAGTGTAGCGTAGTGTAGTGTATAGTAGTATATTGTAGTGTATAGTAGNGTAGTGTATAGTAGTGTAGCGTATAGTGTAGTGTATAGTATAGTGTAGCGTATAGTGTAGTGTAGTGTGTATTGTAGTGTGTAGTGTAGTGTACAGTAGTGTCGCGTATAGTGTAGTGTATAGTGTGTAGCGTATAGTGTAGTGTATAGTGCAGTATATTGTAGTGTAGTGTATAGTAGTGTAGTATATAGTATAGTAGTGTAGCATATAGTGTAGTGTGTATAGTAGTGTAGTGTATAGTGGAAATTAACTTGGAAAAAAGTAATATTTAAAAATACTTTTATTTTTTAAACACGCTTTAATGAAATGTACTAGTAATGGCAGAACTCCACGACTCCATGAAGTGGCCCCGAAGATTGCCAAAACGTAAGGGGCCGTGGTGATTTACAGCCAACGTCAGTTAAGCGTGGACAATTCTTTTAACATATAAAAAAAATGTATATTTTTTATTTTATATATATAATATAATATTGTCATCAATATGACATACGAATACTAAGTTTGAAGTCAATACCACATTGGGAAGTGGGTTAAAATAGTGAGTTTATTGAAAGCGTGTAAAAAGATCGTTTAAATTTTTTATTTTTTTAGTTTTTTACGATAGAAAATGGTATTGTGAACAGTATGACATAAGTATACTGAGTTTGCGGTCGATAGCACATTGGGAAGTGGGTTAAAATTGAGTTACAAGATTTGAGGATATGACAACAGATACAGTGAGTTAAATTAAAGCGTGTAATAAATAGTTTCAGTTTCATGTATTAGGTGTAGCCCTGTGAGCCATTTGGTTCTTGAATCGGGTGCAACCGCAACAAACAAAAAACAAAAACACGAACAAGAAGACATATTCAAGTGACTAAGTGACTTTGTGCAAACAGATAATCCAAGAAAAGTCATCAAAATATTGCAGAATAAAATATTTTAAAATACTTAAAAACAAACACGCTTTCATGAAATGTAGTGTCCGAGCTGCCCCTGCCCCCTTCCCCACCGCCCCTCCTTCCACATGCCCGCCCCTGGCGTGGCTCCCGAGGCTTGCCGTGACGTCAGGGACCACGTGGTGATTTACAGGCAACGTCAGTTGAGCGTGGGCAATTAGAGCCGTTGAAAAGATTGTTTAAAAAATAAATTTTATTTTTAATGATAGAATATAGTATTGTCATCAGTATGACACAGCTATACAAGTTTGCATTCGATAGGACATTGGGAATACGGTTGAAATTGAGTTACAACATTTTGGATACAACACACACGGTAAGTTAAATAAAAGCGTGTAAAAAGTTTAAAATATGTTTTGGTTTTTTTATGATAGCATATCGTGTTCGTACTCTTGTTTTTCGGTAAAGTCACGTAGGTAAAAATGAAATTAAAATTAATAAAAATAAAATAATAAAAATCACGACGTTTCGGAGGCAACACAAGTCTCCGTCATCAGGTGGGACCGTCACAGCCAGATTTGCTGTCTCAAGTGAGGCAAAATTCCAAGATGCAAGTTCTTAAATACAAGTTAAGGGGAGGAGAGGGGGGGGGAGGAGCTTATCAGAATGTGGTAGCCAATGAATGGAACATATCGGGAGGGGGGGGGCTACAAGAGAGCACGAGGTGTACGTGTACATGGACGTGTTTGTGCGCAAGCCCCTGTTGGTGCTCATGCTAGAAGAGAACAAAATGCCCATGTTGTTTTATTTTCATTTTTTATTTTTATTAATTTTTTCATTTTTTACCCACGTGCCTTTACCGAAAAAACTAAAGAGTATGAATCTTTTCAGTCACGAAAGCTTCAAATCTAGAAGCATGTCGTGTTGTCATCAGTATGACGCAGCTATACGAAGTTTGCAGTCGATGGCACATTGGGAAGTGTGTACAAATCGAGTCGCATGATTTATTTTTTGAGGATACAACAGCAGCGTACACCAACGCTGTTTGCAAAAATCCCAGTGGGATGCAAGTCAAACAACAACAACAACCACAAGACAATAGTAGTAGGTTTTTACCCTTTCAACTAGTACAAAAACTGACACCTTTATACAAGGCATCATGTTTGCAATAACCACAACAAGCAGTCAAAATGCAAACAAAAATAAACAACTCTGATGATGGTAATGATATGCACTGTCCTTGAAGTTGATTGGTCCGCACCCGAGACAGCTTTTCTTAGATGCCTAGTCTTCATTGGTGTTGACTCATCAGAGTTGTTTATTTTTGTTTGCATTTTGACTGCTTGTGTTGCGGTTATTGCAAACATGATGCCTTGTATAAAGGTGTCAGTTTTGTACCAGTTGAAAGGGTAAAAACCTACTACTATATTTTGCCACTGGTAAAGGAGATGTCTCAGTGTAAACCACAAGACAACTTAGATTAAGGCCATCAATAGACGAGTACCCGGCAGGTGTGATAGACATACATCATCTCCAAGTCAGAGTGTGCGCCTCTGTGTGCCACGCTACGCTAGCAGCACTTGCCACTACGGTCTGTTAATGCTACGCGGGGACCTTTGTCTTTGTTCTTCTCGCCCCAGGGCCTCTTCATCTTGATCTTTAACTGCCTCCTCGACAAAGAGGTAAGGGAAGACAATTCACTCACCTATAGACACTTCACTCTTGTTATAGACACTTCACACTTGTGTAATAAAAGATTCCGTCAGGCACTGCTGGTCTCTGCTTGTCTTTTATTCAAGTTCTTCTCTGCACCCCACTGGCCTCTTCCACGGACCAGCGTCGTCTCGCGCGCGCCCCGCGCACGCACTTCCTCCTCAGCTCCTCCACTCGTCCTCACACCCCGCTGGTCCTGACAAGGGACCAGCGTCTCCTCTCGCGTGCCCACACGCTCCTCCGTCAGCTCCTTCTCATGCGCGCCCCTCACGCGCTCTCCCGTTAGCCGCTCCACTCCTCCCCGCTCCGCACACCGCTGGCCGACGGTGTGCCGAAGCCCCATCGGCCACGTGGCTGATGGCGCGGCGGCCACCCAACGTGGTCCCGCTTCTTCACTCCATCAACTGGAGAGTACAACGACAACACAATTAACGAAAGGAAGGGATCTGGATCCGGTACGGAACACCGGCCCGTCTTCCGCGCAACAAGCAAGAAAGAATTAAGGAATGGAAAGCAATACACAACAACGGTAACTGACACGCAAGAACGGCCGACGCGCATAACCCAGGAATGCGGTGTCTTAGAGCGTGTCCGTGTTGCTGGTCCATCCGCCTGGCTCAAGTCCAACTTCAGAGACAACTGGTAGAGCAGGAGTGACGAACAGGCGCTCCACTCCCCCTTCAAGTCCACATCCGGTTAACACAACTGGTAACACCCAGTGTGGCAGGCGCCGAAGATCTGTGACGAGAAGGAGAACCCAACCCCCTGAGGCACAGCACAACGAAACACACATCCGCATGTCGTACACGACAGCCACCCGGCCCAGGGTAGTGGAGATGATCTAAATCCGCCCCGTGTAAGGAGAACCGCAATAAATACCCAAAAATCGATGCGATGGATGCCCCAGTATTTACATTTTAACTAAAAAATATTATTTACACATGACAACAAAAATTCCTGCTCTTGCCCATCAGCAGTCCTCCCTTGAGGACCAGCACAGACATCTCACGTACACAGCATCTACCCACTGTCACTCTCAACACAGCCCCAGCCGCATACCCTCGCGTGGAGAGAGCTACGCTCCCAGCGGCAACATTTAACTTGCCTTCGCCCTCACCGTGGTCGTCCAACCACAGCAACGTCGACTGGCCATACACTCGGCCAGTGCAATTTCGGGGACAAGAAAATGGCACATCGCAACGACTCAGCCACGCTCCATCCCGTACTATCCCATCACCAATGGACACACCCCAGCATCTTATAGTCTGACGCTTTACAGACAAGGGAAGGTTCATCTCTTGGCAAGGCCAGACCCCATCGTCCCCTCCCCCATGGGGCAATGTTCCCTAGCCAATATCTTGACGGTATGGAGTCGCACTCCCCAACATGCATTCTGAACAACTTAGGCTTACTATCACCAATTGGCTGAACCCGCTGTCCAGCATGTGTCCTCACTGCCGTCCTAGCAATCACCCCGGACCCGTCGCATTCCGCTAACCTAGGCCATATTCCAATCTCTTGAACCCCCACAATATCCATATCCCCGAATAGGATCTGCAGGACTAGTTCCCCTATACTTTCAATAACGTCATAACCCAGAGCGGAACAAGTCCGCGGCCCTTCCCGCTGGAGGACCCACAAGGGGAATTCCCGCCCCATGCTAGCCAGGTCTCCCCGTTCGCTGCACGTAACGGAACCTCTACTCCTGAATTCCGTGAGCCCCGGCCCACCAGATTCACAGTCTGCCACCGCACGACGGAACCCCGACTCCCGAGCCATATGAGCACACGGCCCAATAGTTTGAGACATACCACGGAGTGTCTCGCCTCCGGGCTGTCAGGTCAGTCATTGGCCATAGGCCGATGTGACCACAACTCGTGCATCACCCACTCAACAACAGCAGGTGTATACTGGTGAAATATTTGCCCCAGAATAGAACCCAGCCAGCATCTCTGTCCTAAAATGCTGGTGCAATGACACGCCCCCCCCCCCTTAGTCAGACACGGGCCACTATGCTCCTGTTACCCCGATGGGCGCCAACACGCATTGCACGCACACATGTTAGAGCGCAACACGAGAGTCAAAGGATGATATCCATAACCGCATCCCCGCGGCTCGACGTGTATACTCAAAATGGCGGCGGCACGCGCAAAGCGCCCACCGAGGTTTTCCCCGCATGCTCAAAATGGCGGGCCCCTGCGCTGAGCGCATCCCCGCGATTTCCCGCGCTAGCCAAAATGGCGGCCCAACGTGTGACCACGTCGGCAGTTTTCCCTGTGCGTGCACCCCAGCTGCCCCTTGCTGGGGGTCACAACACACATCCCCTGTCACGTGTTAACAACCCCCAACGATACGACGCATAGCCGCCGCTCGCTGCACACAGCAGTCGTATCGGGGAATTATTTACCCATAGTTGACCAAGACACATTGCTCATACACACCAACTCGCAATGCAACCCCTGGCCGCATGCAATGAACGGAAAGAGCGACGCCACTTGGTAGCAATTTACGGCCCCATCACCCTTGACAGCAGAGCCACCAACAACGCCCTCATCCCTCAACACTCGCAATTTCCTATGAACACACAAGCAATCTCGTGTGCACGAATACCCATACAACAAAATTTGAGGGTCCCCCCGAATTGACCAATTTCCGAACAGGTACGCACAACTAATAACAATCCCGAACCCAATGGTCAAACAATGCACCGCACTCCGTATCCGTACAGAAAGACAGTCTATGCAGTACATGCAGTCAGCATATCGCGATTACATACAGCAAAGTTCCACACAGGTCGTACATTATGCACAATCGCAAGCAGAGCTGCAGGCAGACAACACACCATTAAGAAATCATCAAAATAACCACGTTGCACACGGCAACCCACGGGATGGTAACAGCGCGGGACACTCGACGCAACCGAATTAATAATTAACCTCGCCATCAAGATAACATCCCCATGCCGCAACGCATAACACTATTTGTCACAGAGCAACACCAGCAGACAGCCCGTTCATCCTCACACACACACACACACCCCGACCCGCGCTCCGCACGCTCGAGACATGCAAACAATCGCACCCCGGCACAAGCAAGATGGGTGAGGTGTGTTAGGGCCGGGTGCATATCGTCACGACTCGCCCGGGGCTGCAGCGAGCAGAGGACGGCAGGGTGGTGACTTGAGACGCCTCGAAGAACTCGGACGGTGAGCGCGGCGTCCTCTCGCGACTGCTCCGGTGTCTCTCACACGAGCCAGGACGGAGGTACTCCCGCCACGGCAGCAGCAGCGTCGGCGCCCTCTCCTTGCGGCTCCTTCCCGCAAAACAGCTGCTCAGCAGCAGCATGCACACCACGCGGCGCCTCCGAGATGGCAGCGCACGGCCGCCTCTTCGCCGCAATGTTCAAGATGGCGGCAGCTTCCCGCCGCGGCGGCGACAAGATGGCGGCTTCCAGCCGTTTGTCCGCGACCACACCCAAGATGGCGGCGTCCTGCCATGTGACGGAGAGGGCGGGAAGCGTCGCAGAGGCCCCAATGGCGGACGGCTCGCCCCACCCGAAGGCTCCCCGCTCGAAGGCCCGCCGCGTGGCCGATCCGGCATCGTCACTGGCGCCACCAGGGTGACTAAATCCAGCAGAACGGCCCGCAGCGAATCAAGCTGGACTGCCACGTGTCGCCAGCCGTCCTCGGCGCCCGTCGACGCAGACGGCCCGGCCGCCCCGACGATCTCGTACTCCTGTCGTGTCGCTCGCCGCCACTTCGCCCACGCCTTCCATGGTCGGGACCACCACCACGGAGGAAGGTCCTCTTCTGAAGATGGTGCAGGTATATTCTTTTCTTGAGATGTTTGACATCTCGTTCCACTTCTGACTCCATTGTAATAAAAGACTCCGTCAGGCACTGCTGGTCTCCGCTTGTCTTTTATTCAGGTTCTTCTCCGCACCCCGCTGGCCTCTTCCACGGACCAGCGTCGTCTCGCGCGCGCCCCGCGCACGCGCTTCCTCCTCAGCTCCTCCACTCGTCCTCACACCCGCTGGTCCTGACAAGGGACCAGCGTCTCCTCTCGCGTACCCCGCACGCTCCTCCGTCAGCTCCTTCTCACGCTCCGCACACCGTTGGCCGACGGTGTGCCGAAGCCCCATCAGCCACGTGGCTGATGGCGCGGCGGCCACCCAACGTGGTCCCGCTTCTTCACTCCATCAACTGGCCCTGATCTCGATTTAAAGCTTTCGTGACTGCAGGGATTCATCTTCTTGGTTCTTTCGGTAAAGTCACGTAGAAGGGAAGTAATAAAATAATAAAAATAAAACAATAAAATAAAATAATTCTCACGACGTTTCGGCTACAACGCAAGCAGCCGTCTTCAGGTGAAGAATGAGACACTGCCAAGCTAGGAGCGTATATTTACGCTGGGTTGGAGGTGCAAGAAGAGCGCCTTAACAAAAAGAATGTGCATATCAAGAGGAATTTAGCATATTCATGGAAAATGCGTAGGAGGTATGCTAAATTCCTCTTGATATGCACATTCTTTTGTTAAGGCGCTCTTCTTGCACCTCCAACCCAGCGTATATATAAGCTCCTAGCTTGGCAGTGTCTCATTCTTCACCTGAAGACGGCTGCTTGCGTTGTAGCCGAAACGTCGTGAAAATTATTTTATTTTATTAAGTTTTATTTTATTATTTTATTACTTCCCTTCTACGTGACTTTACCGAAAGAACCAAGAAGATGGCCCCGATCTCTTCCGGGCTCCCCCCTGTAACCTCTCTCCCATGTGACCCTGACTCCTCCCTTCCGGATCGTCAGATCCGGCCTTCCCATACTGCCCTGCTGGCTCCACCTCCATTCACCTCGCTTCCCATTGGAGCTGCCGAGGTGAACGGCGGCCCCTCTCACACGCCCCCCATACCGGGCTCCGCCCCCAATACCCGGGTCCTGTGATTGGGCCAGAGTCCAGCAGCAACCCCATTTACGCTCGCATTACACTTGTATAGACATGTACACACATAGACCCATAGATTCATCACCACACAGAGACCCAGAAACTCACCACCACACAGAGACCCATAGACTCACCACCACTACACAGATACCAGAGACTCATCACCACCACACAGAGACCATAGACACTAATGTCTAATCCTCTCTCCACCTTTCTGCCCAGGTTCGCAAGGAGTTGAAGAAGAAGCTTGGACTGTTTGCACAGAAATCGGTGAGTTGTGGTGCTGTCGCGATTGGCTCACAGAGACATCCATGAAGTGCATAGTAGTGTATAGTGTAGTCTATAGTGTAGTGTGTAATGTAGTGAAAGTGTATAGTGTAGTGAAAGAGTATAGTGTAGTGTATAGTTTAGTGCATTTTGGAGCGTATTGTAGTAGTGTATAGTAGTGTACTGTGTAGTGTATAGTGTAGTGTATAGTGTATAGTGTAGTGTNTAGTGTAGTGAATAGTGTAGTGTAGTGNATAGTAGTGTATAGTTAGTGCATTTTGGAGCGTATTGTTGTAGTGTATAGTAGTGTACTGTGTAGTGTATAGTGTAGTGTACTGTGTAGTGCATAGTGTAGTGTATAGTGTATAGTAGTGTATATCTTCTTGGTTCTTTCGGAAAAGTCACGTAGAAGGGAATAATAAAAGAATAAAAATTACATAATAAAATACAAATCTCACGACGTTTCGGCCACAACGAAAGGAGCCGTCCTCAGGTGAAGAACAGGTCTGTTGGGAAGATAGCGTCTGAATGAACACCACCAAGCTTGGCAGCGTATATTTAAGCTGGGTTGGAGGGGCAAGAGCGCCTTGACAAAGGAATTTGCATATCAACAGAGGAATTAGCATATTATGGAAAATGCAGGTATGGATTAGTCACTACTTGTGGAATGCGTAGGAGGTGGGGGGGTGTCTCAAAGTCATATAACCTTTAAATCGAAATTTAGTAGTGTATAGTTTAGTGCATTTTGGAGCGTATTGTTGTAATGTATAGTAGTGTATAGTGTAGTGGACTGTGTAGTATATAGTGTAGTGTATAGCGTAGTGCATTGTATAGTGTATAGTGTAGTGTATAGTGTCGTGTTTAGTGTAGTGTATTGTATAGTGTAGTGTAGTGTTTAGTGTATAGTGGAGTGTATAGTGTAGTGTATTGTATTGTGTAGTGCATAGTGTAGTCTAGTATATCGTAGTGTATAGTTTATAGTGTATAGTGTCGTATTGTAGTGCATTGGATAGTGTAGTGTATAGTAGTGTGTAGTAGTGTGTAGTGTTTAGTGTTGTGTGTAGTAGTGTAGTGTATAGTGTAGTGTATAGTGTAGTGTGTAGTGTATAGTGTGTAGTGTATAGTGTAGTGTGTGGTGTATAGTGTAGTGTATAGTGTGTAGTGTATAGTGTATTGTATAGTGTAGTAGTGTGTAGTGTATAGTGTAGTGTAGTGTGTAGTGTATAGTGTAGTGTATAGTGTAGTGTATAGTGGTGTAGTGTATAGTGTAGTATGTAGTGTGTAGTGTATAGTGTAGTGTATTGTAGTGTAGTGTGTGGTGTATAGTGTAGTGTATAGTGTAGTGTAGTGTATAGTGTAGTGTCTAGTGGTTTAGTACTGNGTGTTGTGTATAGTGTGTAGTGTGTAGTGTATAGTGTGTAGTGTCTAGTATAGTGTATAGTGTAGTGTGTAGTGTAGTGTTTAGTGTAGTGTGTAGTACTGTGTGTAGTGTATACTGTAGTGTGTAGTGTAGTGTATAGTGTTGTGTAGTGTATAGTGTAGTGTAGTGTATAGTGTAGTGTATAGTGTAGTGTATAGTAGTGTATAGTGTAGTGTTTAGTACTGTGTGTTGTGTATAGTGTGTAGTGTATAGTGTAGTGTGTGGTGTATAGTGTAGTGTATAGTAGTGTAGTGTGTAGTGTACAGTGTAGTGTATAGTGTAGTGTGTAGTGTATAGTGTATAGTGTAGTGTATAGTGTAGTGTGTAGTGTATAGTGTGTAGTGTATAGTGTATAGTGTAGTGTCTAGTGTAGTGTATAGTGTAGTGTATAGTGTGTAGTGTATCATCGTCATTGTCGTCTTTCTCCCTCCCTCCTCTCCCCTATCTCCTCCCCGCTCTGTCTGACAGAAGGGATCAGCACCGGTTTGGATCCAATCGTTCTACCAAGGTTTCACTGTGAGTATGCCTGGTGGTAGTTCAAGACTTGATACTCAATCTTGATTTGAAGCTTTCGTGACTGCAGGAATTACTCTTTGGTTCATCGTAAAGTCACGTGGAAAGAAAATATATTGAATAATCGATTGCGAAGTTTTGATTGCAACACAAGCAACCGTCATTGGGTAGAACTAAATTTGAGAGAGAGACAAAACACAGACACGGAGACACACAGACAGACACACAAGCAGAGAGAGACACACAGAGACACACAGACAGACACACAAGCAGAGAGAGACACACAGACACACAGACAGACACACAAGCAGAAAGAGATACACAACATAGACTCATGACTTTACCGAAATAACCAATGAGTTTAATTTAATTTGTTTTAAGTAAAGTGCTAAACCAAAACTAAGCTGTGTTCATGTTACCAGGTGGTAACACAGAGATCCTTGGAGATTCAGATAATCCTATATAATAATAGAGACCTACAGAAACACACAGATATTTACTGAGACCCATAGAGACCGATAGAGACCCACAGAGACCCACGGAGACCCACAGAGACCCACAGAGACCCGTAGAGACCTCCTGAGACCCCCAGAGATGCACAGCCGAGAGCCATAGAGACCGATAGAGACCCACAGAGACCTATAGAGACCCATAGACCACAGAGAAGCCACATAGACCCACGGAGACCCACAAAGTCCCATAGAGACCCACAGAAACCCACCGAGACCCATAGAGGCCCACAGAGACCCATAGAGGCCCACAGAGGCCCACAGAGACCCACAGAGGCCCACAGAGGCCCACAGAGACCCACAGAAACCCACCGAGACCCATAGAGGCCCATAGAGACGCATAGAGGCCCACAGAGGCCCACAGAGACCCACAGAGACCCACATAGACCAATATAGACCCACAGAGGCCCACACTAAAGCAACACTACATGTTTTATTGTACCAGGTAAGGCAGACATATCAGAACAGTCAAATGCAGCTGAATGCACGGTGATGCCAATTCTAAATTTGGAGGGGGTAAAAATCCGGATGAGGACCTGGAGATCGAATCCACGCTGTGACCGCCACGGGGAGAACGATGCAGACTCCAAACGTACAGTGGGAGGCATTGTCAGGGTCCGGGATCGAACTCGCGACCTCCTGAATACCAGCCGAGGTAGTTAACATCTCAAAATCGAACATACGACCTCCTGCGTACCAGGCGAGGTAGTTAACATCTCAAATCGAACCCACGACCTCCTGCGTACCAGGCGAGGTAGTTAATATATCAAAATCTAACCCACGACCTCCTGCGTAACAAGGCTAGGTAGTCAACATCTCAACATGGAACCCACGACTTCCTCCATAACAGGCAAGGTAGTTAACATCCCCTAGCCACCGTGGTTTTAGGGTCTGGGATTGAAACTATGACCTCCTGTAAACTAGGCGAGGCAGTCACCATCTCAACATCGAACCCACGACCTCCTGTAACCCAGGCGATGTTGTCAACATCTCAACACGGAGAGAGGAAAGAGCGAGACGGGGACACCAATGATGGAGACTTCTCTGTAGAGGCAGAGTGAGAATTAGCAAGTCAGGATGAGGAACTGCACCCGGTTTGGTAGTCACATGGTCACTCACCCACTCACTCACCTACTCACTGACCCACGCACTCACTCAACAAGCCACTCACTCACCTACTCACTCACCTACTCACTCAACAATCCACTCACCCACTCACTCACTCACTCACCACTCACTCCTCACTCACCACTCACTCCTCACCACTCACTCACCACTCATCACCANTCACTCACCACTCACTCACTCACTCAGCCACTCACTCACTCACTCAGCCACTCACTCACCACTCACTCAGCCACTCACTCACCTACTCACTCACCACTCACTCAGCCACTCACTCACCATTCACTCCCTCACCACTCACTCACCACTCACTCACCACTCACTCACCACTCACTCACCACTCACTCACTCACTCACCACTCACCACTCACTCACCACTCACTCACCACTAACCACCACTCATTCACTCACTCACCACTCACTCACCACTCACTCACCACTCACTCAGCCACTCACTCACCTACTCACTGACCCACACACTCACTCAACAAGCCACTCATCCACTCACTCACCTACTCACTCAACAAGCCACTCACCCACTCACTCACCCACTAACTCACCTACTCACTCAACAATCCACTCACCCACTCACTGACCCACTCACTCACCACTCACTCCCTCACCAACTCACCACTCAGCCACTCACTCACTCACCACTCACTCACTCACNCACTCACTCATCACCCACTCAGCTCACTCTCACCACTCACCACCACTACTCACCACTTACTCACCACTACACTCACCACTCACTCACCACTCACTCAGCCACTCACTCACCACTCACTCAGCCACCACTCACTCAGCCACTCACTCACCATTCACTCCCTCACCACTCACTCACCACTCACTCACCACTCACTCAGCCACTCACCACTCACTCACCCACCCCTCACTCACCACTCACTCACCACTCACTCCTCACTCACCACTCACTCACTCACCCACTCACTCACCACTCACTCACTCACTCACCACTCACTCACTCACCATTCACTCCCTCACACTCACTCACCACTNACTCACTCAGCCACTCACTCAGCCACTCACTCACCATCACTACCACTCACTCACTCACCACCCACTCACTCACCACTCACTCACCACTACACTCACTCACCACTCACTCACTCACTCACCACTTCACCTCACTCACCCACTCAGTCACTCAGCCACTCACTCACCACTCACTCACACTCACCACCACTCACTCACTCACTCACTAGCTCACTCACCATTCACTCCCTCACCACTCACTCACCACTCACTCACCACTCACTCACCACTCACCACTCACTCACCACTAACTCACCCCTCACTCACCACTCACTCACCACTCACTCATCACTCACCACTCACTCACTCTCACTCACCACACTACTCACCACTCACTCACTCACTCACCACTCACTCAGCCACTCACTCACCATTCACTCCCTCACCACTCACTCACCACTCACTCACCACTCACTCACCACTCACTCACCACTCACTCACTCACTCACCCACCACTACTCACTCACCACTCNCTCACCACTCACCCACTCACCCACCCACTCACTCACTCACCCACCTACTCACTCACCTACTCACTGACCCATTCACTCACTCAACAAGCCACACATCCACTCACTCACCTACTCACTCCCTTACCACTCACTCACCACTCACTCACCCACTCACCACTTACTCACCACTCACTCCCTCACCACTCACTCACCACTCACTCACCACTCACTCAGCCACTAACTCACCACTCACTCACTCACTCACCACTCACTCACCAACTCACCACTCACTCAGCCACTCACTCACCTACTCACTGACCCACACACTCACTCAACAAGCCACTCATCCACTCACTCACCTACTCACTCAACAATCCACTCACCCACTCACTCACCCACTCACTCACCTACTCAATCAACAATCCACTCACCCACTCACTGACCCACTCACTCACCACTCACTCCCTCACCACTCACTCACCCACTCAGCCACTCACTCACCACTCACTCCCTCACNACATCACTCACCCACTCATCACTCACCAACTCACTCACTTCTCACTCACTCACTCACACTCACTCACTCACCACTCACTCACTCACCACTCACTANTCACTCACCATTCACTCCCTCACCACTCACTCACCACTCACTCACCACTCACTCAGCCACTCACTCACCACTCACTCACTCACCACTCACTCAGCCACTCACTCACCATTCACTCCCTCTCCACTCACTCACCACTCACTCACCACTCACTCAGCCACTCACCACTCACTCACCACTAACTCACCCCTCACTCACCACTCACTCACCACTCACCTCACTCACCTCACTCACCACTCACTCACTCACCACTCACTCACTCACTCACCACTCACTCACTCACCATTCACTCCCTCACCACTCACTCACCACTCACTCACTCACTCAGCCACTCACCCACTCACTCACCATCANTCACCCACCACTATCATCACTCCACCATCACTCACCACTCACTCACCACCACTCACTCACCCACTCACTCACTCNGTCACTCAGCCACTCACTCACCAACTCACTCACCACCACCACCACTACACTCACTCAGCCACTCACTCACCATTCACTCCCTCACCACTCACTCACCACTCACTCACCACTCACTCAGCCACTCACTACTCACTCACCACTAACTCACTCACTCACCACTCACTCAGCCACTCACTCACCACTCACTCACTCACCACTCACTCACTCACCACTCACTCACTCACTCACCACTCACTCACTCACCATTCACTCCCTCACCACTCACCACTCACCACCACTCACTCCTCACCACTCACTCACTCACCACNCACTCACCACTCACTCACCACTCCTCACCACTCACCCACTCACCCACCCACTCACTCACTCACCCACCTACTCACTCACCTACTCACTGACCCATTCACTCACTCAACAAGCCACACATCCACTCACTCACCTACTCACTCCCTCACCACTCACTCACCACTCACTCACCACTTCACTCACCACTTACTCACCACTCCCTCACCACTCACTCACCACTCACTCACCACTCACTCAGCCACTAACTCACCACTCACTCACTCACCACTCACTCACCACTCACTCACCACTCACTCAGCCACTCACTCACCTACTCACTGACCCACACACTCACTCAACAAGCCACTCATCCACTCACTCACCTACTCACTCAACAATCCACTCACCCACTCACTCACCCACTCACTCACCTACTCAATCAACAATCCACTCACCCACTCACTGACCCACTCACTCACCACTCACTCCCTCACCACTCACTCACCCACTCAGCCACTCACTCACCACTCACTCACCACTCAGCCACTCACTCACTCACTCACTCACTCACCACACTCACTCACCACTCACTCACCACTCACCCACTCACCCACTCACTTACTCACCCACCTACTCACTCACCTACTCACTGACCCATTCACTCACTCAACAAGCCACTCATCCACTCACTCACCTACTCATTCAACAATCCACTCACTCAAATACTCACTGACCCACTCACTTACTCAACAAGCCACTCACTCTCAACTACTCATTGACCCACTCAATCATTCACCTACTCACTGAGCCACACACACTCAATAAGCCACTCACTAACTTACTCACTCACTTTTTGATACACACACTCAACTACTCACCCAACTACTCACCCACTCACTCTCTCACGCACCCACTCACCCACTCACTCACCTACCAACTCACTCACCCACTCATCTACTCACTCACTCACCGACTTACACATTCACCCACTCACTTACCCAATCACTCACCCACTCACTCGCTCACACACTCACTCACCCACCCATACATTCACACACTCACCAACTCACCCACTCAGTTACTCACCAACACACTCATACTCACTCACCCACTCACTCACCCACCACTCGCTCACACACTCACCCACTCACTCACCCACTCACTCACCCACTCATTGACGCAATCACCCACTCACCCACTCAGTCAGTCTATAACTCACCTACTCAGTCACTTACTCACCTACTAACCTATTCACTCACACACTCACCTAGTCAATCACCCACCTACTTACTCACATACTCATCACCGACCTACTCACTACTCACCTACTCAATCACTCANCTACTCACTCACCCACTCACTCATCCACCTACTCACCTACTCACTAACTCACCTACTCACTCACCCAACTACTCACTCACCTACTCACCCACCTAATCACTCACCTACTCACCTACTCACCAACTCACTCACCCACCTAGTCACTCACCCACTCACCTATTCGCTCAGGACAAACAAACGAAACACCAACTTATCTCTCCCTTAACTCTCCCTTATTTCTCCCTTAACTCTCTAACTTATCTCTCCTTATCTCTCCCTTATCTCTCTATTATCTGTCACTTAACTCTCCCTTATGTCGCTCTCTCTCCCACAGCTTCCGAAGGAGAGCCGGAGATGAAGATTCACCTGAAGCGTCCCATAAAACTCCATCAAGTTTCTGAACTCTCCGACTACCAAACTCTGAACAGTGACTGATGAACGGGGAAAGGTAGAGGAGGAGGTGATGGAGGAGTTGGAGATGAAATTGGTTGAGGTGGACGTGGTGGTGGTGGATTGGGATCTGCCCCAATGGGCCCGCGTTAACAAATCACTCTTTAACTGCTCACAAAAGTAACCTGCAGCGTCACACCCATCGCTACCATTCCGAGAGGACAGAACGGCGGTCCAAACTCCGACCCCCCAGCAGAGGTCGCAACCGGGGTACCCGATACCCGTACCCTACCCGGTACCCGTTTGCGACCCTGGTGCGGCCGGGTACGGGTACGGGTAGACCGTGAGTCACTGGTGAGTAACCGTTTGTCACTCATTTCCAACGTCTTCTCTTTCACAATTCGTTCTAGAATCAACCCACCCGCGCCTGCAACATCTCACCCAGAGGTCGCAATCAGGTACCGAACCCGTACCCTATCCGACCCGGCCGGGATGGGTAGGGTACGGGTACGGGTACCCGTACGGTACGGGTACCCGTTGCAACCCTGGTGCGGCCGGTACGGTACGGGTAAGGAATCAAACCTGTTTGCGACCTCTGCCCCCGAGAAAGACGTTTATCAGATTCTTTGGGTCTTTCGCTTGAAGTCAGGTAGATGGGTTCAAGAGAAAATAACAAAACAACAACGAAGTTTCGATCGCAACGCAACGAGTCGTCATCTTCCTAATCTTCCTCATGACCACCGCTTGCTTTGCAGTCGAAACGTCGTCGTTTTTTTTTGTTGCTATTTTCTTTGATCCCATCTAAGTGGTGACTTTACCGAAAGACCCAAAGAATATGAATCCCTGCAGTCACGAAAGCTTTAAGCCAAACGTTTATGTCAGATGTTGCTGAGCAATTCTGCGAGTTCTTGGTGGAGGGGAAACTGCGGTGCCTCAAATATTGGAGGAAGAAGTCACCCCCTGTGAGTGGCTGGCTGAGGTGCCATCTGTTGAGGAAGTACTGAAGGCGATCCAGAGTCTGAGACTATGATGATCTGGTAATTGCTGCTCACTCAGAGGAGGAGTTGGAGGCGCTGCTGCTGAAACTGGAGCGTGCCACTAAGAGGTGGGGCCTTACCATCAGCCCCACCAAAACTAAGCACCTGCCTGGTATTTTGTCAGACAATCCACCCCCACAACTCCCAATTGGTGATGGGCAGTTGTGGAGAGAGTGGAGAGTTTCCCATACCTGGGAAATGTGCTCATGACCGGCTCTGCTTTGAGAGCGGAGGTCTCACTCCGAATCAGTCGAGCGGCATTATCTTTTCATCGGTTGCGTATCACTGTGCAGAAGCTACCTGGTCTGCGCTCCACACACAGCTTCGGGTCTTCTCAGCCACGGTCATGCCCTCCCTTCTTTTTGCTTGGAAAACATCTTAGAAACATTTAGGCTGGCCTGCCTACGATCCATCCTGGGTTTAACCAGGCTGTATTATGTGAGGAGCTCACAAATCCTTGAAGATTTGGAACAGTCCCATCAGTGAGCTCCTCCGGCAGGCAAGCTGCATTGGCTGGGCTATGTAGCCCGCATGCCCAGCCACCGCATGCCTAAACAGCTTTTGTTCAGCCGGATAAAGGGGCTAAACGGGCGCGGCACGGGCTAGAGAAGAGATGGAGTGATGTGGTCCAGGAGGACGGGAGCTGAGTGGACTTGCCGATGACTGGTACCAGCGGTGTCAAGATTGGCCTCTGTGGAGGAGGCTCGTGAAGAAGCTACTGGGCAGTTGGAGGCGGTCACCCTCCAACAACCGAGGGGGAGGAGCGACGCTCACAACAACGAGCGGAGCGCCGGGTGGATAAAGCACAGCAAGTTGGCACAGTAGGGGGCACAGGTGGTGCATCAGCCAGTCATCTCACTCAGTCGACCCGTGGCACCTGGGTCTGCCCCGTGACCTCCTGCCAGCGGGCGTTTGACACTTCACGTGCCTCAAGGTGCACCTATCCTGGCACAAGCGTCGTGGTGATGTCACCCCACTTAGTGGCGAATGGCGGTTGTTGGTTGTTGTGGGTTTAGAATGCGTCGAAACCCGCCACCACCCGACATGTTTATCAGTGAACGTTTTGCCACGTAAACGAAACGTGCGGCCAACTCGTTACTGTACAGCAACGCAGATTGTGTGTTTGAGAGTAAAATCCTGCGACACACATTCGCTATTCTAGCAACAGGTGTGGCGTTTTTTCCCGGTGATTACAAGACCACCATCATCATCTTCATCCATTATCATCATCATCATCCAGCATCACCACCATCATCTTCATCCATCATCATCCATCATCCATCATCACCAGCAGCATCATCATCGGCATCATCATCATCCAGCATCATCATCACCATCATCACCACCATCAATATCATCATCAGGTGGACAACAGTTGACGCTTCCTAGACGGAGGAGTTGAAGCTTCCTCGACGGAGGAGTGACGCTTTGTACGACTCTAAGGCTGCTTATTCTCGGCCTTTGCGCCCCTCAATCGGTGAAAGAATGAATCGCGTATACTCCAGAGTATACGAGGAGTTTTTTTTTTTGCTAGGGTCAGATGGCGTGAATATAAATGCTGTGAGTGTCGTCAAGTCCTCCACCACCCGACACGGACAATTAGTGAATGTTTGCGCCAATTCGTTACGAGCATCATCACTCTACACTGCCTGTACTATACACTACACTATACACTACACTATACACTACACTATACACTACACTACACTATACACTACACTATACACTACTACTACACTACTACACTATACACTAGTACACTACTATACACTACTATACACTACANTACACTATACACTACACTATACACACACTATACACTGCACTATACACTACACTATACACTGCACTATACACTGCACTATACACTACACTATACACTACACTATACACTGTACTATACACTACACTATGCACTACACTACACTATACACTGCACTATACACTACACTATACACTACACTATACACTGTACTATACACTACACTATGCACTACACTACACTATACACTGCACTATACACTACACTATACACTACACTATACACTGCACTATACACTGCACTATTATACACTACACTATACACTGTACTATACACTACACTATGCACTACACCACACTATACACTGCACTATACACTACACTATACACTACACTATACACTACACTATACACTACACTATACACTACACTATACACTACACTATGCTCTACACTATACAGGATAAGAGCCGCTGACTTAAGGACACCGATGAGACAAAGCCATAGCCAAGAGGCTTCCTCTGGCACACGCCAATCATTTGTAACTCTACGGTGGCTAGGAGATGTTAACTACCTCGCCTGGTACACAGGATGACATGGGTTCAATCCCAGACCCCAAAACCACAGTGGCGAGGAGATGTTGACTACCTCGCCTCGTATCCAGGAGGTTGTGGGTTGGAATCCGACCCTGACGCCCCGGTAGCTAGGCGATGTTAACTACCTTGCCTGGTATACAGGAGGTTGTGGGTTCAATCCCAGACCCGAACTCCAAATGTTGACTGCCTCTCCTGGTATACAGGAGGTCATGGGTTCGATCCCAGACCCGAACTCCAAATGTTGACTACCTTGCGTGGTATACAGGAGGTTGTGGGTTCGATCCCAGACCCGAACTCCAAATGTTGACTACCTCGTCTGTATGCAGGAGGTCGTGGGTTCGATTTTGAGATGTTGACTACCTCGCCTGGTACGCAGGAGGTTGTGGGTTCGATCCCGGACCCTGACGTGTGGTAGTTGACGTAGCACGCCAGGGCTGGGTGGATGTTTTTTTTTATAACTTTTAACGAGCGACCAATCATCGCCGATTGAATCGCCGCACTTCCGTTGAATGTCTCATGTCGCGCGAGAGATTCGAAATCTGGGACCCCGCCAATTGTCACCCTCCTTTAACCCCCGGGAGAGTGAGCGCACGTGTGTGTGTACATGCATGTGTGTGTGTATGTACACACACATGTGGGGAGCGGTGGGTGTAGTGGTTAGCGCTACGCTGCGCTATGAACCTGGCGAACCGAGTTCGATTCCCGCTCACGGCCAACACCGGTGACGATTATCTGAACCGGTCCCGGGCCTCTCCTAGGTCGACTCAGTCTAAAATGAATACCTAGTGCGATGTGTAAACATCACCGCTAGGTGATGGCCACCCGCCCCCTCGTGTGCCATGCCGGCCTTCATAGCTGCTGCTCGCTAAGAGCACTTGCCCCTACAGTCTGTTAGAGGCTACACGGGGGAATCTTTGTGTGTTTGCCTTTTGTGAATCGGTTATGATTTTGTGGTTTTAAATGAATGGCAATAAATTATGGTGAGGAGATTCGTGCAAGGATCCGCGATGCTCTGTCCTTCCGTCCGTGCGTCCTCAGAATGGTTTTATGGATTAGGATCATCATCACCGTCATCGTCACACTCGTGTGTGTGTCTGTGTGTCTGTCTGTGTGTCTGTCTGTGTGTCTGTCTGTGTGTCTGTCTGTGTGTCTGTCTGTGAGTGGCTGGCTGAGGTGCCATCCGTTGAGGAAGTACTGAAGGAGATCCAGAGTCTGAAATGCTGAGGGAGGGTGGCGTTTGTGCACAGACTGCCCTACTTGACATCATATCAACAGTCTGGACCACTGGACGGGTTCCGCAGGATTGGAAGGATGCCCTGGTGGTCCCCCTTTTTCAGAAGGGGACCGCGCAGACTGTAACAACTACAGGGGCATCTCACTCCTCAGTGTGCCGGGAAAGGTCCTGGCAAGGATTATTCAATATCGCCTTGCTAGGCACGCTGAGGAGAGGCTTGAGGAGCCCAATGCGGTTTCAGAAAAGGGCGTTCCTGCACAGATGCCATATTTTCTGTCCGTCTGCTACAGCAGCCGTGTAGGGAATTCCAACAAGACCTACATCTCTGCTTCATTGTCCTGGTCAAGGCCTATGATACCATCAGTAGGCCTGGGCTCTGGGTTGTTCTTCGTGCATCGGAGTCCCTGACCCTCTGTTCACACTCATTAAGGACCTTCATGATGGTGAGCGGGCCCGGGTAAAACTACGTGGCCAGGAGTCGGAGCCATTCCCTGTACACTTGGGGTGCGACAGGGATGTCCTCTGGCTCCAACATTATTTAACATCTATTTCGACCACGTAGTTCGTGAAACCTTCAGTAGCTGTACCAGAAGAATTTCCATCTGTTACAGATACAATGGGAGGCTGATCGATGCCCGGGTGAGGTCAAGGGATGGCTCCCAATTGGTCAACCACGTTATGTATGCCAAAGACCTGGTAATTGCAGCTCACTCAGAGGAGGAGTTGGAGGCGCTGCTGCTGAAACTGGAGTGTGCCACTAAGAGATGGAGCATTACCATCAGCCCCACCAAAACGAAGCACCTGCCTGGGTATTTTGTACCATCGGGCACTCCACCCCCAAACTCCCAATCGGTTTTGGGGCAGTTGTGGAGAGTTTCCCATACCTGGGCAGTGTGCTCATGACCGGCTCCGATTTAAACAGCAGAGGTCTCACTCCGAATCAGTCAAGCGCCATTATTTTTTCATCAGTTGCGTAACGCTGTGTGGAAGCTACCTGGTCTGTCACTCCACACGAAGCTTCGGGTCTTCTCGACCACAGTCATTCCCTCCCTTCTCTACGCTTGAGAAACGTGGACCCCCCTAATGGAACATCTTCGCCGGTTAGAAAATTTTAGGCTGGTCTGCCTATGATCAATCCTGGGTTTAACCAGGCTGGATTGTGTGAGGAGCTCACAAATCCTCAAAAGATCTGGACAAAGTCCCATCGGTGAGCACCTCCGGCAGGCAAGGCCGCGTTGACTGGGCCTTGTAGCCCGCATGCCCAATCACCGCATGCCCAAACAGCTTTTGTTCGGCCGGATCGAGGGGGCTAAACGGGCGCGGCACGGGCTCGAGAAGAGATGGAGTGACGTGGTACAAGATGATGTGGAGTTGAGTGGACTTGCCGATGGCTGGTACCAGCGGTGTCAAGATCGGCCTCTGTGGAGGAAGCTCATGAAGACGCTGCTGGGCAGTTGGAGGCAGTCGCCCTCCAACAACAACGGAGGGTGGAGGAGCGACGCTCACAACAACAACAAAAAAGGCTCAACTCAAAGACAATGCACTATCAGAGTATGACTCCTTGTATAAAAGGTGTAAGTTTTGTTGCCAGATAAAGGGTAAAAAAACAATTATCATATTTTGCTACTGGCAAAGGAGGTTCCAATGGTGTAAATGCTTACCCGAGCTCTCATACTCTGATGGTGCATTGTCTTTGAGTTGTGCGCCTTTTGGCGTCATCTGGTCCAACACCATGTGAGACTAGGCTCTAAGAAAAGCTGTCTCGGGTGTGGACCAATCAATTCAAGGACAGTGCACATTATCAGAGTTGTGTGTTTTTTGTTTGCATTCCGACTGCAGGTTGTGTGGTCAATGCAAACATGACTCCTCGTAAAAAAATGTCCGTTTTGTTGCCAGATAAAAGGGTAAAAAAACAATTATCATATTTTGCTACTGGCAAAGGAGATTCCAATGGTGCAGAACCATATGATCTGAGGGATCTTGTTGGTTCAAATTCTGGTGCCAAACTATTCAACGATTTAAAATCAATTATACGACTGACTGTCATTCAGTGCAAGTGTAATAAAGGTCGTTGAAGCGACTTGTGGAATCCGGTCTTTATTTGTCTTTCATCACAACACTCCTTCACACTGCTGACAGACAGCGTGAGAGGGATAGAGAGACACGCGCGGCCAGACACGTGGGCAGCCTGGACCACGCAGCCTGGACCACGTGGCAGCCTGGACCACGTGGGCAGCCTGGACCACGTGGCAGCCTGGACCACGTGGGCAGCCTGGACCACGTGGGCAGCCTGGACCACGTGGGCAGCCTGGACCACGTGGGCAGCCTGGACCACGTGGGCAGCCTGGACCACGTGGGCAGCCTGGACCACGTGGGCAGCCTGGATCACGTGGTTTCTCCCTCCGTTCGTTCCAGTTCTGACCACGTGTTGTTCCTCTCCACCCCTATTTAATACCCGGGTCACGTGGTACCTTTCCACCAATCCGGGTTAGCCTCTATGGAATCTTCCAGACTCCACCGTAGGCTCCCGGGACCACGCCCCTGACTCGTCTCCCCATTGGCTGTGGCTAAAGCCAGCAGAACCAATCCTCTACAAACAGCTGTCACCTTTCCATGACGTCAGGGCCACGCCCCTAGGCTTCCCCCCATTGGCTGTAGACCAGGACCGGCAGAGCCAATCATCGTGACGAGTTGTGATACGTCAACGACCCGGATATAACCTCACATTACACAAGGTGCTCTCTCTGGTGTTCGTAAGCACACGGGCTGCGGCATTCTGCATGAGTTGTAGGTGACATGTTGACTTTTTCGGAAGAACGGGAAAGCGAGCATTGCAGTATCTTCTTGGTTCTTTCGGTAAAGTCGTCACGTAGAAGGGAAGTAATAAATAATAAAAATAAAACATAATAAAATAATATAATTCTCACGACGTTTCGGCTACAACGCAAGCAGCCGTCTTCAGGTGAAAATGAGACACTGCCAAGCTAGGAGATTATATACGCTGCGTTGGAGGTGCAAGAAGAGCGCCTTGACAAAAAGCATTGCAGGAGTCAAGTCTGCTGCTAATAAAAACACGCATCAGACTCTTGGTGGTAAACCCAGAGCGAAAAGGCTGTACCTTAGCCACGTTTCTAAGATGAACAAATGTGGTTTTGGTGATATATCTGATGTGGGCTTCAAAGTTAACATCCGGATCAAACAAAACCCCTACGTCTTTAACCTGCAATTTGGAAATTTCTGTCCGCGATCAAACATTTGTGAGCAGTTTATCTCTTTGGGCTTTTGCTCCAATTGCCAGGACTTGTGTTGTCTTTTAAGTGCCAGGACATCCACATTTTAATATCGTTTCTCCCCAGGCAGTCTAGCGTTCATCTCTGATTTGGCGTCTCCTCCCCTGTTCCATTTTACCCGAACCGCTATTCGCGCGACCATACGTTGTGGCCTTATCACCTCCTCATAGACCCTTGCGCTGTTCGAGATCCACAAGGAGGTCTGCTTGTCCTCGTCAGTGGCTGGCAAAACTATTGTCAAAGCCTGTGCCAACGCGAACATATGGTCGGCAACCATAAAGTGTAGGCGTCCAGGCCCGGGAAAGATTTTTTGTATTTGGATTCTCAACCAACATCGGTTTAGGTCGAGGTACACCGATTGTTTCCGTGCACAGGTCGACGTTGACCAATTTCTCTTGAAGCCCCGCCCACCACCCCACGTTCCATTCCCTGGTTACCACATTCAGATGAGCCCCTCCTCCCTTAACTTGTATTTAAGGGCTGGTCTCTTGGAATTTTCCTCACTTGATGCAGTCATTTTAGCTGTGACGGTTCCACCTGATGACGGAGACTTGTGTTGCCTCCGAAACGTCGTGATTTATTATTTTATTTCCATGATTACTTTTTATTAACTTTTCATTTTATTTTTTTACCTACGTGACTTTACCGAAAAAAACTAAGAGTATGGAAAGCAGCTTGTTGTAGGGCCATGAGAGCGCTTCTGGAGGCCAAAGCTGATTCCCACTCTTCCCGCTGATGGTTTTGAAATCGTCTTTTAGCGCTGGATGGTGCCATCCACGTTAAGCGGCTTGTAGGGCCTCCACCGGACAACGGATCCACACAAGTTTAACAGTTTAGCAGTAGAGCACAAGCTTAGCCATACTCTCAACATCATGATATCAAAACATAACTTGGGAATAAGAACGCGGGTCATTGGCGATACAGATGGGGAACAAAAGGTTAATAGGACCCTCGGAATATCCTTGGTAACAATTACTGTATGCCACAAATATGTTTAAGATAAACGAATAACAATTATTGGAGTAATGACCTAGGATCATTCAGAAGATATACAATATGATTTACGTAAATCCTCCACGAGCAAATAGCATGCATTCTAGGGCATAACCAGAGCCTGCATAGCATGTGGTAGCAGGACGTGATACTGGTAGGAACCTCCTGGTTACACCAGCCCACAGGGGATTATTGTGTCCGTCGTCCGTCGTAGGCCTCGGCAAGGTAAGGTAATTTACCCTTTTTACCGGGTAAAGGGTAAAGGTGTCGACATGCCAAGGGTAAGGGTAAGGGTAGAGTAAAAGGTAGGCTCGTTGCTTTTTACTTTAACCTTACCTGCTAAAGGGTAAACGGTAGGGTAGAGTGATTGTATTGTGGTAAGGTAAAGGTAGGCTCGTTGTTTTTACACTTTTACCTTACCTTGCCGAGGTCTACTCCGTCGTGCAGGGAGGGGCTGGTTGGGGAGGGGAGGGTGGGGAGGGCTGGGGTGGGATGGGTGGGGCTGGGTGGGGAGGGGAGGGTGGGGAGGGGCTGGGGTGGGATGGGTGGGAGGGTGGAGAGGGGCTGGGTGGGAGGGAGGGTGGGAGGGCTGGGAGGGAAAGGTGGGGCTGGGTGGGGAGGGTGGAGAAGGGCTGGGTGGGGAGGGTGGGGAGGGGCTGGGTGGGGAGGGTGGGGCTGGGTGGGGGTGGGAGGGTGGGGCTGGTTGGGGAGGGGCTGGGTGGGGAGGGTGGGGCTGGGTGGGGGTTGGGAGGGGTGGGGCTGGGTGGGGAGGGTGGGGAGGGGCTGGGTGGGAGGGTGGGGAGGGGCTGGGTGGGGAGGGTGGGGAGGGGCTGGGTGGGGAGGGTCTGGTCACCCGTGGTGCCCTTATACAACTCAACATTTAACCTACTCACGCCGGCTTGTGCCCGCCCTCACAGTCGGCCATATTTGCGGAATACACCACGCCCTGGCCATTGACCCTGCAGGCCATTGACCGAGCAGTCCAACGTTCCTACCAGCTCCCTCTGCAGGACAATGTGTTGTTATGCGGGGGGGAGGGGGGGCGTCTCCCTCTGATAGATCAAGTACCAACGCGAGAGTTCCAACCGTGATGTGAGTTCTGCGAACGCTGCTCACAACGTGAACCAAACACGGCGGTGGTGAACACACACACACACGGACACACAAACAGGTTCACGACCTTAAGACCACAGCTTGCTGCTTAGCAGAGGTCGCAACCGGGTACCTGATACCCGTACCCTACCCGATACCCGGCTACCCGTACCTGGCCGGGTACGGGTAGCCGTTTGCGACCCTGGTGCGGCCGGGTACGGGTAGGCCGTGAGTCACTGGTGAGTAACTGTTGTCACTCATTTCGGGTAGGGTACGGGTACGGGTAGGGAACCGCTACCCGTACCCGGCCAGGTATGGGTACGGGTACCTATTTGCGACCCTGGTGCGGCCGGGTACGGGTAAGGAATCAAAACCCGCTTGCGCCCTCTGCTGCTTACTGAGAGCAATCTCAAAAGGACAGAAACTGACCAATGGCCAGTCCCTCCAGAAAAACGCGATTATGCGATCGCATGATTCCATGCAAAATCAGCCAAAGTCCGCATATTTATGCGGGGGGCGCGTTTTTTCAAATACGCCGCACTTTCGCCGCATAAATTGCAGATTTCCGCGCGCAAAATATGCGGGCTTGCATGATTTCATAATCCGCATTTTCGTTGCAAAAAGTCACATATATCTTAGCAGAAAGTTGAAAAATGTTGCGTTTACTTCACACAAGCGCAGCCATTTCCCCTGTTGCCATGGGAACGTTATGAAGTGACGTCACTCATTACGCGACATCATTGAAAAGCTGCAAACCCGCGATGCCAATGAAACCATGATGAAGCCCGCAAATCTTTCTCATTTGCCAACAAACATAAGCGCAAAAGACCGCGCAAAGCAGTTTCCCAGTGTGTTACATGACAGTGGGGGCAAATTATTTTGCACTCCGTGCAACTGCGTGTTGGACCACAGGCGGAAGTCGACGCTGGACAGTCACTTTGCAACCGACAAACATTCGAGGATGGTTAAAGCAGCAGCGGAATCAGCCAAGATGAAGCAGCTCACCTACACGAGGCGTCAACTTCCAAAACAGTTGCTAGGGCTGAAAGAATCAAGGTCAGTAGCCTATTAGATTAAAGCTTGTAAAATTATGAAAAGGCTGATAGTTAAATTGAAACAGAGAGAGGTGTGTGTGAATGAGATTTCCAAGTATGTTGTGTGTGGATGTAAGTTAACGTTAGGGTTAGATAGACTAACAGTAGTGTAATTTCCCATGCAATATGATTGATTTTGGCATGAAAGAATTGTTTTATTTGCAGAAACACTACTGTTCTGTGAAAGGCTTACTGTAAATGATTCAGTTTTATACAGCAGTTTTCTGTAGGTTACACTGGACTTTGTGTGTGTGTGTAATACAGCCCAATGATACAAAAGTATTTTTCTGTTTGTAGATTTGTGAAACCTGGGTTGTCACCTGCACTGCCATCAACATCCCACTGTCTAAGACTGACCACCCTGCACTGAGGAAATTTCTGAATGAGAAAGTCATCAATGGCGGCGCCATTCCAGGGTTTCACCAGCTTCAAGATATGTACTTGGGAGCAGTATATGAGAAGGAAAAGAGGAGCTGAAGACACTTCTTGTCAGAAAACCTCTTGCTGTGCTATTTGATGAGACTCCAGATGTCGAGGGGAGATGTGTCCTGAATATCCTCCTTGCACCACTTGAGAAGGATCATTCTGGGAGGATCTTGGCCTACCTTGCAGATACTGTTTTCCTTGAGCAATGCAATCATTCCACTGTATCCATGTCTGTCGTAAGGTGCCTTCAAGAATACAGCATTAACAACGAGGATGTGATTGTGTTCGACACTGATAATGCAGCCTACATGAAGAAGGCATTCACAGCAGCTCTGCAGTCGTTGTTCCCCAACTCGATACACATCACATGCATGGCACACATAATGAATCTCATTGGCAATGCCTTCCGCAAACCTTTTGTTCAGTTGAACAGCTTCATGCTAAGTTTCTCCCAGATGTTCTTCAATGCTGGATCACACAAGAGAAGATACCTCTGCTTCTTGTCAAACAAGCTGCCTAGAAAGAAGGCGGTCATGCCTCCAAACCCTGTGCAACACGCTGGAACTCCTGGTTCTCTGCAGTGCAGTACCACGCACAGCACTTTGGACTGTACAAGGAGTTCATAGAGATGGAAATCGGGGTAAAAACTTCCTTCACATAATTCCTCAATACAATTAACACTTCTTTTCTTCATCAGTTAACCCCCTTTGCACATACAAACATGAATAGTTTAGTAAGATCAAAGTAAAAAATAATTGCATTGAACATATTGTATGTTTGACCTAATTCCTTTCTTTCTATTTGTGTTTTTATAGGTGTGTAGCAGAAGTGCTCCACAGTCTGTGGAGAGACTCCACGAGATGCTTCAAGACCAAGACCTAGCTCAGTCCCTGAATGTCCAGATCAACATCATGGCTGACAAGTGCAAACGCTTCCTAAGTCTTCTCGATATCTTCCAGAGCAGACGTCCTGTGACCACAAAGATCTTCACTTATCTGGAGGATCTGCAGGTGGTCTTTGCTGCCAACAAAGAGCTGCAGTATGAGGCGTGTGCCGAATACTTTGAAGGGTTTAACTTACCTTACACCACAAAGACACAGATCCTCTGCACAGTTGGTCAGGCATATGAAAACGCTGAAGAGAAGCTCACCAAGTACATGTCACATGGGCAGCCGGCCATTGAGTTTCTCCAGGAGGTTAGGGTGTTTGACCCTCGCCACATTGCATTCCTAGATGACTCCGTAGCAAGCTACAAGGCCATTCCAGGTTTCACTGAAGTGCAGGGTGATGAATTGATTCTTACTTCAAGACTCTTGGTCCAGCAGCACTCAGAGCTGCACCATTCGGCGTGGTGGATTTGGATGTGTTTTGGGATGGCCTACAGGAGAGACTTCCTGTGCTGAGTTCCTTGGCCAAGCGGTACAAAGATGCTGTCTCAAACTCAGCTGATGCTGAACGCAGCAACAGCATCTACAAACTAGTGTTGTCTAACCGAAGAAGATCAACTACCAACCAAAACCTCAAAGCCTTGGTCTTCCTTTACCATAACCAACGAGTCCGCAGTGGAGCATTTGAGAGGGAGGAGATGGTGGAGGGGAGGAGATGGACACTGAGGGAGAGGGGATGGAGGATGAGGATGGTGAATGATTGGCCAGTGTTAGAGGCTACGTAGTTAGTTTTATTCAGGAGTTTATGCAACTTTACAGTTGTAAGATTGCACTTTTGTGTTAGTAGTATTAAATTTACATTACGTAAGACTGTACTGTTACTGTATTGCTTACGTTACTGTGCACTGAAAACACTTATTTTAACAGAAGATGTCTGTTTTGTATAGCTACCTCTGTAAAACAGGAAGCACACATTTTATTTTTAATATTTTATTTATTCATTTTTACAGAAGTTGTAGCATATTCATTTTGTAAAGCTACAGAACTTGTTCGACTCAATGTTTTGTAAGTTTGAGCCATCTGTTTGTTAAGGTCTGAAATAAAACAAGATGAGACTTAAATATTCCCAGCACTTTCTGTGATGTAGTATGCTTGCTTATCATAGGAAGTAATAAGAAATGACTCTTTACATTAAAGTAGTAGCCTAGTGAATAGGTGTTGGGGAATCACTTTTTTTCTCTTTTTCATCAAACCGCATTTTTGCAAGTTCCCACAATTTAATCGCATAAAATTGCATAAATATCCCGCATATTCCATCGCATTTTTTAAGAAAACGTGCCGCATAATCAACGATTTTTGCCCGCAACAATCACCAAAAAACTCGCGTTTTTCTGGAGGGACTGAATGGCGAGCCAAGGAGCGAAATGAAAGGAAAATCTGAGAGTTTGTGAGAAGGAAGCAAGAGGCGGGGAAAGTATCGGAGATAAGGAAGAAGGCAAAACACACAAGGTAGATCAGCTCCAAGCAGACTCAGGAGTTCAACCATTCTACACAACAAAGACTCATTCCTGGCAGCGTTTTCAGCCGCACCACCTCTACATAACAAAAGGCTCAGTCCCATTTATACGGCACCTTTACATCAGCCGCACCCAGTTTACACAACAAAGGCTCATTCCTGGCAGCGTTTTCAGCCGCACCGAACCTCACAATAATAATATCCAGGTGCCTACCTTGGCTCCTCCCACCCTCAACCAGTATATATACAAGGACTGTTTTGGAATTTCTCTTACTTGATACAGCAGTCGTGCTGTGACGGTTCCACCTGAAGACGGAAGCTTGTGTTGCCTCCGAAACGTCGTGATTTTTATTTTATTTTATTTTACTTTTATTAATTTAAATTTTTTACCTACGTGACTTTACCGAAAAAACCTAAGAATATGAATCCTTGCAGTCACGAAAGCTTCAAATCTAGAAATGATAGAATCTACATGTTGTATTAGCGAGGATNGTTTCCAATCTCACACGCATTGGGGAGCCCCTTCAAACTCAGGCTTGCACCGGGTAGGCCTCGGCAAGGTAAGGTAATTTACCCTTTTTCCGGGTCAAAGGGTAAAGGTATGTGATGCCAAGGGTAAGGGAAAGCGGGAAGGTAGGCTCGTTGCTTTTACCTTTTACCTTACCTTGCCGAGGCCTATACTCGCGACATCGCAATACAACACGTGGGTGAAGAGTGCTGTGAACGACACTTAGGCCGCTTTACGCAGCCTTGACACACCGACAGAGCGTAAAGTTGCATTTCGATTTAAAGCTTTCGTGACTGCAGGGATTCATCTTCTTGGTTCTTCGGGAAAGTCACGTAGAAAAAAAAAAAAAAATAAAGTAAACAAAATAAAGATAATAAAATAAATATTTTATTTTAATTCTGTGACTTTACCGAAAGAACCAAGAAGATCGTTGCTTTGTGCTCCGACAAGAACGTCTCCGCGGGGAGACCTGAGGCAAGCGCTGCTTGGTGTGCCCAGTACCTCCAAGCCACAGGAGAAGGAGGTCGAGGGCCGGATCAGAGACCGACGCAGAACGAGATCACCTGATGTGGATGTCCACCGAGAGCGCACGAGACGACAGACAACTGCCGGAGGCCTCCACACAGGCCACGTGGTTACTCGGAGCCAGAGGTCGCAAACGGTTTTGATTCCTTACCCGTACCCGGCCGCACCAGGGTCGCAAACGGGTACCCTACCCGTACCCGGCCGGGTACGGGTATCGGGTACCCGTTTGCGACCTCTGGTTCTCAATTGCGACCACTCGCGGTGTCGCACGGACGCGGTGGGAGTCGTAGGGACGAGGCTACGAGAGGTCTCTGCCTGGGTCGAGTCGTAGCGGCCTCGCTCGGACGCTTCGAGCCGCTGGGAGTCGGACCGGACAGCTCAACGGCTGAAGGAGAACTACCCTCAACGTTGTTTTCCCTCCCTCCTTTTATCCCTCGGAATCCAAAGATCCGGGGTCACGTGATGTAATCCTGCGCGGCCAATCGGGCGCCTGCCTTTCGGTTTTAATCTGATGCCCCGCGCCCCCCGACCTGGAGCGTTGCTTTCCATTACGCCTCGATCCTCCCGACCCCGGACCCAACTGATTTGATGGGGCGGCCGTCCGCGGATATACAGCTTCAGTCGGTCCAGGAATTTCGCTTCCACCTCCTCTTATGCGCTGCTCGCTGGGTGTTTGCCAGAGGTCACAACCGGGTACCGATACCCGTACCCTACCCGATACCCGTATACCCGTACCCGGCTATGTACGGGTACGGTAGCCGTTTGCGACCCTGGTGCGGCCGGGTACGGGTAGGCCGTGAGTCACTGGTGAGTCACCGTTTGTCACTCATTTCCCAACGTCTTGTCTCTTCTCACAATTCAAGTTCCTAGAATCAACCCACCCGCGCCTGCAACATGGCTTCATCCCAGAGGTCGCAATCGGGTACCCGATACCCGTACCCTACCGTCCAGGTACGGGTAGGGTACGGGTACGGCTGGTAGGTACGGGTAAGGAATCAAAACCCGTTTGCGACCTCTGGTTGGTGGGTGAGTGAGTGAGTGAGTGGGTGGGTGAGTGAGTGAGTGAGTAGCTGAATTGGTGGGTAAGTGAGTGAGTGAGTGAGAGAGTTTGCGACCCTGGTGCGGCCGGGTACGGGTAAGGAATCAAAACCCGTTTGCGACCTCTGCCCCGGATTCAATTGGTTTGATGGGGCGGCCTTCCCGCGGATACACAGCTTCAGTCGGAAGCTACCTGGTCTGTCGCTCCGCACGAAGCTTCAGGTCTTCTCGGCCATCCCTCCTCCCTTCTCTACGCTTGCGAAACGTGGACACCCCTAATGGATCATCTTAGAAACGTTTGGGCTGGCCCGCCTACGATCATCCTGGGTTTAACCAGGCTGGATTGTGTGAGAAGCTCACAAATCCTTGAAAGATCTGGGCAAAGTCCCATCAGTGAGCTCCTCCGGCAGGCAAGGCTGCGTTGGCTGGGCCATGTAGCCCGCATGCCCAGCCACCGCATGCCTAAACAGCTTTTGTTCGGCCGGATGAAGGGGCTAAACGGGCGCGGCATGGGCTAGAGAAGAGATGGAGTGATGTGGTACAGGAGGACGTGGAGCTGAGTGGACTTGCCGATGACTGGTACCAGCGGTGTCAAGATCGGCCTCAGTGGAGGAGGCTCGTGAAGGACGCTACTGGGCAGTTGGAGGCAGTCGCCCTCCAACAACAACGGAGGGCGGAGGAGCGACGCTCACAACAACGAGCGAAGCGCCGGGTGGCTAAAGCACAGCAAGTTGGTACAGTATGGGGCCGTCCATAAATGACGTCACGCACCTGGGGGGGGGGNTTGAGAAATGTGACGTCGCATCAAAACGCGCAACTTTAAATAAACATAGACAACACGTTCTACCTAATTAGACTTTTTAATAAATGTTGTCTCCTACAAACATCAGAGTGCAGCGGCACATTAAACACGCACTACAATGACAAGAGTTTAAAGCGATTTGAAGCATGTTTTATTTTTGGGGGGAGGGGCAGATCTTTGTGACGTCATATTTGAGGGGGGGNTCTGACTTTTTGTGACGTCATGTGACGTCCAAAATCGCGTGACGTCATTTATGGACGCCCCTAGGGGCACAGGTGGTGCATCAGCCAGTCGTCTCAGTCAGTCGACCCGTGGCACCTGCTGGGTCTGCCCCGTGACCTCCTCCTGCCAGCGGGCGTTCGACACTTCACGTGACTGTTGCAAGGTGCATATGGCCTGGAACAAGCGTCGTGGTGTCTGTGTGTGTGTCTGTGTGTGTGTGTGTCTCTGTGTGTGTGTGTGCTGTGTGTGTGTGTGTGTGTGTCTGTCTGTGTGTATCTGTGTGTGTGNCTGTCTGTGTGTGTCTGTGTGTGTGTACNCNGTGTGTGTCTCTGTGTGTGTGTCTCTGTGTGTGTGTCTCTGTGTGTGTGTCTGTGTCATAGGTGCTCGCTAACAGCACTTGCCCCAACAGTCTATTAAGGCTATACGGGGTTCTTCTTTGTGTCTCTGTGTGTGTGTCTGTGTGTCTGTGTGTNCTCTCTGTGTGTCTCTGTGGTGTGTCTCTGTGTGTGTCTGTGTGTGTGTGTTGTTGGTGTCTGTGTGTCTCNGTGTGTGTCTCTTGGTGTCTGTGCTTCTCTGNGTGTGTCTGTGTGTGTGTGTGTGTCTGTGTGTGTGTGTCTGTGTGTGTGTGTCTGTGTGTGTCTCTGTGTGTGTGTGTGTCTGTATGTGTGTGTGTGTGTGTGTGNCTCTGTGTGTGTGTGACTGTGTGTGTGTGTGTGTGTGTCTCTGTGTGTGTCTGTGTGTGTGNCTCTCCCCGTGTGTCTGTGTGTGTCTGTGTGTGTGTGNCTGTGTGTGTGTCTGTGTGTGTCTCTGTGTGTGTCTATGTGTGTGTCTCTGTGTCTGTGTGTGTGTGTTCAGTGCTGCTGCTGCTTGCTCCGACTGACAGCCAACACTCTGTTCGAGGCTACACGGGGGTCTTTGTCTTTGCCTGACTTTGTGTCGGCATGCGCAGGGAGCGGTGGCGCAAATGGTTAGCGCTCTGACCCGAGTTCAATTCCCGCTCGCGCCCACCCTATGTCGACTCAGCCTTAACTGAGCACTTGCCCCAAAAGTACGTGCAGGCTACCGGGCAGCTTTGCCTTTGCCTTTGTGGGCGAGAAGCGGCGGTGAATTCCGCGAGAGTCACCGTACAAGTCAGACGGGTTCTCTAACGGAAGAGGCAGACACACATAGACACACACACAGACNCACACACAGAGACACACACACACAGAGACAGAGACACACACACACACACAGAGACACACAGAGAGACACACAGAGACACACACACAGNCACACATAGACACACACACATATAGACACACACAGAGAATACACACATAGACACACACATAGACACACACACATNGAGACACACACAGAGACACACAGAGACACACATAGAGACACACACACACACACNCACACACNGAGACACACACACACNGAGACACACACAGACACACAGACAGAGACACACACACAGAGACACAGACAGACACACACAGAGACAGACACACAGAGACACACACACAGAGACACACAAACACAGAGACACACACACAGACACACACACACGAGACACACACAGAGACACACACACAGAGACACACAAGACACNCACAGAGACACACACAGAGACACACACACAGAGACAGACACACATAGAGACACACACAGAGACACACACACAGTAGACACACACACAGAGACACACACAGAGAGACACACACAGAGAGACAACACAGAGAGACACACACAGAGAGACACACACAGAGAGACACACACACACACAGACACACACACACAGAGACAGACGGAGACACACACAGAGACACACACACAGAGACACACAGAGACACACACAGAGACACACACATAGAGTCACGNACAAGTCAGACGCTAAGGCGGAAGAGGCAGACACACATAGACACACACGCACAGAGACACACACAGACCCACACACACAGAGACAGAGACACACACATAGAGACACAGACAGAGACAGACACACACAGAGACGCACACAGAGACACACGCACAGAGACACACACACAAAGACAGAGACATACACACAGAGACACAGACAGAGACACACACACAGAGACGCATACAGAGACACACACACAGAGACGAGACTCACACAGAGCAGAGACANACAGAGACACACACAAGAGACAACAAGAGACACACAGAGACACACAGAACACACACAAGAACACACACACAAGACACAGACACACACATAGAGACACACAGGATCAGAGACACACAGAGACACACAGACACACACATGAGACACACACAGACNCACACACAGAGACACACAGGGACAGACACACACAGACACACACACAGACACACACCCAGACACACACACAGACACACACAGACACACACCCAGACACACACAGACACACACCCAGACACACACAGACACACACAGACACACACGACACACACCACAGAGACACACACACAGACACAGACACACACACACAGACACACACAGACACACACGACACACACAGACACACACACACACACAGACACACACACAGACACACACACAGACACACACATACACACACAGACACACACAGACACACACCCCCACACACACACAGACACACACACACACACACAGACACACACACACAGACACAGACACACACACAGACACACACACAGACACAGACACACACACAGACACACACAGACAGACACACACAGACACACACCCAGACACACACAGACACACACACAGACACACACACAGACACACAGACAGACACACCNACACACACAGACAGACAAACAGTGGTGCCACGTCTCGCCATCACACAGTGAGTACTGCACAACCTGGTTAACACTCAGCCAATCATCACTCTTGCGGGGGTGGTGGGGGTCGATAAAACTGGTACCACTTTGTGGATATCAGCGCTTCTCTCCCCACCACCACCACCATCATCATCCATCACCTCATCCTTCTGGGACGGATAAATCGGTACTATTTTGTGTGCACCCGATATGGATGTCCTGGGCTGCGTCATCGGAATGTGGAATTTCCACACGGGCTGTGGACCTCACACGTGGTGGTGGTGTTGGTGGTGGCGACGTTGATGGGTGATGTTGATGTGGTGATGGTGATCTCGATTTGGGTTATGAGTCATGGGTCATGTTGATGTGGTTGATGGGTGATGGGGTGATTTTGCTCTGGTTGATTGGTGATGTTGATGTGGTTGATGGTGATGGTTGACAGTGATGCGGTTGATGATTTTGATGTTGTTCAAGACACCCACAGAAACCCACAAACACCCACAGAGACACCCACAGAGACCCACAGAGACCCACAGAGACACCCGCAGAGACCCACAGAGACCTACAGAGACACCCACAGAGACACACCACAGAGACACCCACAGAGAACCACAGAGACACACATAGAGACACCCATAGAAAAACCCACAGAGACACCCACAGAGACACACAGAGACACACACAGAGACACCCACACATACCCACAGAGACACANCCACAGAGACACCCACAGAGACACCCACAGAACACCCACAGAGACACCCACAGAGACCCACAGAGACACCCACAGAGACACACACAGAGACCCACAGAAACACCACAGAGACACCCACAGAGATACCAGAGACACCCACAGAGACACCCACAGAGACACCCACAGTGACCCAGAGACACCCACAGAGACACCCACAGAGACCCACAAACACCCACAGAGACACTCACAGAGACCCCACAGAGACACACAGAGACCCACAGACACACACAGAGACACCCACAGAGACACCCACAGAGACACCCACAGAGACACACACAGAGACACCCACAGAGACCCATAGAGACACCCACAGAGATACCCACAGAGACCCACAGAGACACCACAGAGATACCCAGAGAGACACACAGAGACACCACAGAGACACCCACAGAGTACACAGACACCCACAGAGACCCACAGAGACACCCACAGGACCCACAGAGACACACAGAGACACAGAGACACACAGAGACCCACAGAACACACAGAGGCCCACAGAGACACACAGACCCACAGAGACACACAGAGACCACAGAGACACAGAGACCCAGAGAGACACACAGAGACACCCACAGAGACACCCACAGAGATACACAGAGACACCCACAGAGACCCACAGAGACACCCCAGAGACCCACAGAGACACCACAGAGACACACAGAGACCCACAGAAACACCCAGAGACACACAGAGACCCACAGAGCACCTACAGAGACACCACAGAGACCCACAGAGACACCCACAGAGATACCCACAGAGACACCCACAGAGACACCCACAGAGACACCCACAGAGACACACAGAGACCTGAAGGTTAATCAACATACACGCATGCATAGCTGCTGATACTCGCTAACAGCACATGTCCCAAAGGTCTGTTAATGCTACATTACATATCTTATCTGTAGTTAGCATTGTTTGCATTTTGACTGCTTGTGTTGTGGTTATTGCAAACATATGCCTATATAAAGGTGTCAGTTTTTGTACCAGTTGAAAGGGTAAAACCTATTACTATATTCTTCCACTGTAAAGGAGAGTCTCAGTGTAAATGCTTNAGCCCGAGCTCTCAATACTCTGATAGTGCATTGTCTTTGAGTTGTGCGCCTTTTGGCGTCATTGGTCCAACACCAATGGAGACTAGGCTCTAAGAAAAGCTGTCTCGGGTGTGGGCCAATCAACTTCAAGGACACGCATTCATCATCATCAGAGTTGTTTCTTTTTGTTTNCATGTTGACTGCTTGTGTTGTGGTTATTGCAAACATGATCCTTGTATAAAGGTGTCACTTTTTGTACCAGTTTAAAACCTACCACTATATTTTGCCACTGGTAATCTCAGATGATGCCTTGTATAAAGGTGTCAGTTTTGTACCAGTTGAAAGGTAAAAACCTATCACTATATTTTGCCACTGGTAAAGGAGATGTCTCAGTGTAAATGCTTCACCCCGAGCTCTCAATACTCTGATAGTCTTTGAGTTGTACGCCTTTTGGCGTCATCTGGTCCAACACCAATGGAGACTAGGCTCTAAGAAAAGCTGTCTCGGGTGTGGGCCAATCAACTTCAAGGAGAGCGCATATCATTATCATCATCAGAGTTGTTTCTTTTTGTTTGCATTTTGCCTGCTTGTGTTGTGGCTATTGCAAGCATGATGCCTTGTATAAAGGTGTTAGTTTTGTACCAGTTGAAAGGGTAAAAACCTATCACTATATTTTGCCACTGGTAAAGGAGATGTCTCATAGTGAGACGAGGGTTGTTTGGTAACCCCTCCACCTACCACTATTCATGGAGCACCCAGCCGGGTAAGAGAGAGAGAGAACTCTCTGATGCCTCTGG
>WFAB01001463.1:165000-168356 GCA_018977245.1 Lethenteron camtschaticum | reverse complement strand
GTGAGGGGTGGTGGTGAGGGTGGTGGTGAGGTGGTGATGATGGTGAGGTGGTGGGGTGTTGAGGGTGGTGGTGAGGGTGGTGGTGNAGGTGGTGGTGGTGAGGGTGGTGGTGAGTGGTGGTGATGGTGAGGGTGGTGGTGAGGGTGGTGATGGTGGTGGTGGTGAGGGGTGGTGAGGGTGGTGAGGGTGGTGATGATGGTGATGAGGTGATGGTAAGGGTGGTGGTGATGAGGGTGGTGGTGATGGTAAGGGTGGTGGTGAGGGTGGTGGTGATGGTAAGGGTGGTGGTAAGGTGGTGGTGGTGAGGATGGTGGTGGTACTGAGAATGGTGGTGAGGATGGTAGTGATGAGAATGGTGGTGGTGATGATGGTGGTGATGGTGAGAGTGGTGGTGATGGTGGTGAGGATGTTGTTGAATTGCCTACACGTCTGCTACAGCAGGGAATTCCAACAAGACCTACATCTCTGCTGCTTTATTGACCTGGTCAAGGCCTATGATACCATCAGTAGGCCTGGGCTCTGGGTTGTTCTTCGTGCTTTCGGAGTCCCTGACCCTCTGCTCACGATCATTAAGGACCTTCATGATGGTGAACGGGCCCGGGTAAAACTACGTGGACGGGAGTCAGAGCCATTCCCTGTACACCTTGGGGTGCGACAGGGATGTCCTCTGGCTCCCACATTATTTAACATCTATTTCGACCACGTAGTTCGTGAAGCCTTCAGTCGCTGTACCGGAGGAATTTTCATCTGGTACAGATATAATGGGAGGCTGATCGATGCCCGGGTGCGATCAAGGGATGGCTCCCTATTGGTCAACCACGTTATGTATGCCGATGATTTGGTAATAGCTGCTCATTCAGAAGAGGAGTTGGAGACGCTGCTGCTGAGACTGGAGCGTGCCACTAAGAGGTGGGGCCTTACCATCAGCCCCACCAAAACTAAGCACCTGCCTGGGTATTTTGTACCATCGGACACTCCACCCCCACAACTGGAGATGGGGCAGTTGTGGAGTGGAGAGTTTCCCATAACTGGGCAGTGTGCTCATGACCAGCTCCGGTTTGACAGCAGAGGTCTCACTCCGAATCAGTCGGGCGGCATATCTTTTCATCGGCTGCGTAACGCTGTGTGGAAGCTACCTGGTCTGTCACTCCACGGTCATTCCCTCCCTTCTGTGTGCTATGAAACATGAACCCCTCTCATGGAACATTCAGGCTGAATTACGATCCATCCTGGGTTTAACCAGGCTGGATTGTGTCAGAACCTCATAAATCCTTGAAATATCTGGAGACATTCCCATTCGTGAGCTTCTCTGGCAGGCAAGGCTGCGTTGGCTGGGCCATGTAGCCGCATGCCCAGCCACTGCATGCCTAAGCAGCTTCTGTTTTGCCGCATAGAGAGGGCTAAATGGACGCGGTACGGGCTAGAGAAGAGATGGAGTGATGTGATACAGGAGGACGTGGAGCTGAGTGGACTTGCCATGACTGGACCAGCGGTGTCAAGATCGGCCTCTGTGGAGGAGGCTCGTGAAGGACGCTACTGGGCAGTTGGAGGCAGTCGCCCTCCAACAACAACGGAGGGCGGAGGAGCGACGCTCACAACACGAGCGGAGCGCCGGGTGGCTAAAGCACAGCAAGTTGGCGCAGTAGGGGCACAGGTGGTGCATCAGCCAGTCATCTCGGTCATCTAGGTCAGTCGACCCGTGGCACCTGCTGGGTCTGTCCCGTGACCTCCTGCCAGCAGCGAGGCTTCGACACTCACGTGGTAGCCTCAAGGTGCACCTGGTCTACAGAGGTCGCAATCGGGTACCCGATACCCGTACCCTACCCGATACCCGGCTACCCGTACCCGGCCGGTACGGGTAGCCGTTTGCGACCCTGGTGCGGCTGGGTACGGGTACGGTAAGGAATCAAAACCCGCTTGCGAACTTTGCTGGTCTGGCACAAGCGTCGTGGTGACGCCACCGCCACTTAGTGGCGATTGTTGGTATTAGTGGTGGTGATGGGTGAGGATGGTGAGGATGGTGATGGGTGAGGATGGTGAGGATGGTGACTGCCCTCACCCTGAGCAACAGCGAATGCGTAGCACTCACTCCAACCCTGAACCCCATCACCATCACCACAACCATCACCACAACCACAACCACCACCATCACCACCACAACCACCACCACAACCACCACAACCATCACCACCACCACAACCACCACCACAACCACCACCATCACCACCACAACCACCACCACAACCATCACCACAACCACCACCACCATCACCACCACCACAACCACCACCACAACCACCACAACCACCAAACTTATTTCGCACCGTACGTAGCCAACCCTGTTAATCGGAGGTAATACCACCATCAACACCACCACCATAACCACCACCACCATACACCACCACCAACGTATCACCACCATTATAACCACTGCCAACATCACCAAAAACCACTACCATCACCACCATAACCACCACCACAACCATAACCACCACCATCACTACCATAACTACCATCACTACCATAACCACCATCACTACCATAACCACCACCACCACTACCATTACCATAACCACCATCACTACCATAACCACCACCACTACCACTACCATAACCACCACCACTACCATAACCACCACCACCACCATCACCATAACCACCACCACAATCACCACAACCACCACCACCACTACAACCATCATCATCACTGCCACCATCACAACCTCCACCACCACAACAACCACAACCACTACCACCACCATCACAACCACAGAGTCTGAGCCACGCCTAGGTCGACTCAGACAGAAATGAAAACCGACCACTTCACCGTAACGTTAGTTAACAAACATTTAAATAATTGAAGATCGTGATGGAGTGATGGTGGTCAGTGAGTGAGTGGGTAGGTTGGTGGGCGAGTGGCTGAGTGAACGAGTGGCTGAGTGAGCGAGTGGGTGAGTGAGTGGTGTCAGCGAGTGGTGAGTGAGTGAGCAAGTGGGTGAGTGAGGGGTGAGCGAGTGTATGAGTGAGTGGTGGGTTAGCGAGTTGATGGTGAGCGGGTGAGTGATGGGTGAGCGAGCGAGTGAGTGAGCGAGTGGGTGAGCGAGTGAGCGGTGAGTGAGTGAGCGGGTGAGCGAGTGAATAGGTGGGTGAGTGAGCGGGTGAGTGAGCGAGGGGTGAGCGAGGGGGTGAGCGTTGCCAGGAGCCAGTGCCGGGCTCAGGAGGCCGACTCCGGGCTGATGAAGAGGGAGGAGACGCGAAGAGAGGAAGACAACACCCCCTACCAGCGTCACTGCGCGGAGACACGCGGAGACACGCGGAAGTCACGCGGAGACACGCGGGAGAGATGGACACGCGGA
>WFAB01001463.1:0-162500 GCA_018977245.1 Lethenteron camtschaticum | reverse complement strand
TGAAAGGCAGGGAATGACCGTGGCCGAGAAGACCGAACTTCGTGCGGGCGACAACAGGCAGTTCCACACANCGTACGCAACCATGAAAAGATATTCCGCTCGACGTTCGGAGCGAGACCTCTGCTGTTACCGGGCCGGTCATAAGCACACTGCCCAGGTATGGAAACTCTCCACTCTCTCCACACTGTCCCCCAATTGGTGGGGTGGAGTGTCCGATGGTACAANATACCCAGCAGGTGCAGTTTNGGTGGGGCTGATGGTAAGGCCCNACCTCTTAGACAATCTGGTTCANCAGCAACGTCTCCAACTCCTCCTCTGAGTGAGCAGCTATTAGCAGACACGGCATCAAGTTTGACCTAGGAGTCCCTTGATGCACCCGGGCATCAATCAGCCNCCCATTGTAGTACCGAGGAAATTCCTCTGTACGCCGGGTTCACGAACCAGTGGCGAAGATAGTTATAATGCGGGAGCCAGAGGACATCCCTGTCGCACCCCCAAGGTGAACAGGGAATGGCTTCGTCTCCACAGGTGATAGGTAAATGGGTGACGTGATTGTGGTGATGATGTGATGGTGTGTAGTGATGGTGGTGATAGTGATGGTGTGATGGTGATGGTGTGATGTGATGGTGGTGATGGTGTGATAGTGATGGTGTGATAGTGATGGTGGTGATAGTGGATATTGATAGTGATGGTGGTGGTGATGNTGGTGATGGGTAAGTGATAGTGATGGTGTGATAGTGATGGTGTGATAGTGATAGTGGTGAGTGGTGATGGTGATGGGGTGATAGTGATGGNGGTAAGTGATAGTGGTGATAGTGAAGTGGTGATAGTGATGGTGTGATAGTGANAGTGTAAGTGATGGTGGTGGTGGTGATGGTGTGATAGTGATGGTGTGATAGTGATGTAGCGATANTGTGGTGATGGTGCTCCAGGTGTACTGTACCTCCCGCAGCGAGCACATGTCGCGGCCGAGCGATCTCCCCACTCAGCGACGAGCGTCAACGTCAACGCCTGCAGCAGCACGGGCGGACGGCCGGCAAAGTCGCCCGGTCACCGGCAAGCTGGCCGCACCACAGCCACCACCGCCACCACCGCCGCCACCACCACCACCACACCACCACCACCGCCACCACCTGGAGCCGGAGCCGGTGGGTGGAGACAGATTCCNGCTCTAACGTCACCCTCCTCTGGCGGGAGAGAGAAGGAGAGGTGGATTAGGTGGTGGTGTGGTGTGGTGGATATGGTGGTGGTNGTGGTGGTTGTGGTTGTGTGTGGTGGTTGTGGTGGTGGTTGTGGTGGCGATGGTGGTGGTGGAAGTGATTATGGTAGCTTCCAATAACACCCACTCACCCACCCAACCACCCACCACCCACTCACCCACCCACCCNAACCACCCACCCACGCACCCACCCACTCACTCACCCACCCACCCACCCACTCACCCACCCACTCACCCACCCACTCACTCACCCACCCACCCACCCACTCACTCACCCACCCACCCACTAACCACCCACCCACCCACCCCCTCACCCACTCACCACCACCCCCTCACCCACCCACCCACCCCTCACCCACCCACCCACCCCTCACCCACCCACCACCCACTCACCCANCCACCCACTCACCCACCCACCCACCCACTCACCCACCCACCCACCCACTCACCCACCCACCCACCCACTCACCCACCCACCCACCCACTCACCCACCACCCACCCACCCACCCACCCACCCACCCACCCACCCACCCACCCACCCACCCACTCACCACCCACCCACCCCCCAACCACTCACCCACCCACCCACTCACCCACTCACCCACCACCACCCACCCACCCACCCACTCACCCACTCACCCACTCACCCACCAACTCACCCACCCACTCACTCACTCACCCACTCACCCACCCACCCACTCACCCACCCACCCACCCACCCACCCACCCACCCACCCACCCACCCACCCACCCACCCACCCACTCACCCACCACCCACTCACCCACCCACCCACTCACTCACTCACTCACCCACCCACCCACCCACCCACCCACTCACCCACCACCCACTCACCCACCCACCCACCCACTCACCACCCACCCACCCACTCACCCACTCACCCACCTACTCACCCACCCACCCACCCACTCACCCACCCACCCACCCACTCACTCACTCACTCACCCACCCACCCACCCACTCACCCACCCACCCACCCACCTCTTTGTCTCTGCGCTTGATCTGCGCTTGGACCTCCTCCAGCTCCTCCTGGCCCTCGTCAGGACCCATGCGGAGCCCGTCACGGATCATCCTCACGCCGAAGAGGGCGAAGAGGGCCGTGGATATGTAGTAGGTGTAGACACGCGGCACCACCGTGGTGGCAAAACCAAACAGCACTGCACACACACAGTGACACACACACAGTGACACACAGTGACACACACACACACACACACACACACACAGATTCACACACAGNCACACACACNGTTAGTGTATACACACACACACACACAGAGCACACACACACACACACACACACACACNCACACACACACACACAGACACACACAGTGACACACACACATAGTGACACACACACAGTGACACACACACACAAACAGTGACACAGTGACACACACAGTGACACACACACAGTGACACACACACACACAGTGACACAGTGACACACACAGTGACACACACACAGAGAGATGTAGAAGGTGTAGACACGCGGCACCACCGTGGTGGCAAAGCCAAACAGCACTGCACACACACAGTGACACACACAGTGACACACACACACACAGTGGCACACACACACAGTGACACACACACNGTGACACACACACANTGACACACACACACACACAGTGGACACACACACACACAGACACACACACACACACAGTGATACACACACACACAGACGTACTGTACTAGGTGTAGAAAAGCCAAATAGTACGACACAGAGATACACACAGTGATGGTGGTGAGTCTATGGGTCTGTGTAGTGATGAGTCTATGGGTCTCTGTGTGGTGGTGAGTCTATGGGTCAGTGTGGTGATGAGTCTATGGGTCTCTGTGTGGTGGTGGTGAGTCTATGGGTCTCTGTGTGGTGGTGTAGTCTGTGGGTCTCTGTGTGTGGTCTATGGGTCTCTGTGTGAGTCTATGTGTGTGTGTGNTGAGTCTATGGGTCTCTGTGTGGTGTGAGTATGGGTCTCTGTGTGTGTGTGAGTCTATGGGTCTGTGTGAGTCTATGGGTCTCTGTGTGGTGTGAGTCTATGGGTCTCGTGTGGGTGGGTGGTNATGAGTCTATGGGTCTCNGTGTGGTGATGGTGAGTCTATGGTCTCTGTGTATGTGTGGTGAGTCTATGGGTCTGTGTATGTGGTGATGAGTCTATGGTCTGTGTGGTGATGAGTCTATGGTCGTGTGGTGGTGAGTCTATGGGTCTCTGTGAGTCTATGGGTCTCTGTGTGGTGAGTCTATGGGTCTCTGTGTGTGGTGGTGAGTCTATGGGTCTGTGTAGTGATGAGTCTATGGGTCTCTGTGTGGTGAGTCTATGGTCTCTGTGTGGTGAGTCTATGGGTCTCTGTGTGGTGATGAGTCTATGGGTCTCGTGTGGTGGTGAGTCTATGGGTCTGTGTGTGATGAGTCTATGGTCTCTGTGTAGTGATGAGTCTATGGGTCTGTGTGTGATGAGTCTATGGGTCTCTGTGTGATGATGAGTCTATGGGTCTCTGTGTGTGAGTCTATGGGTCTCTGTGTGTGTGGTGATGAGTCTATGGGTCTCTGTGTGGTGNTGAGTCTATGGGTCTCTGTGTGTGATGAGTCTATGGGTCTCTGTGGTGATGAGTCTATGGGTCTCTGTGTGGCTGAGTCTATGGGTCTGTGTNTGATGAGTCTATGGGTCTCTGTGTGATGAGTCTATGGTCTCTGTGTGGTGAGTCTATGGGTCTCTGTGTAAGTCTATGGGTCTCTGTGTAGTGGTGAGTCTATGGGTCTCTGTGTAGTGATGAGTCTATGGGTCTCTGTGTGGTGATGAGTCTATGGGTCTCTGTGTAGTGGTGAGTCTATGGGTCTCTGTGTAGTGATGAGTCTATGGGTCTGTGTNGTGGTGAGTCTATGGGTCTCTGTGTAGTCTATGGGTCTCTGTGTGTGATGAGTCTATGGGTCTCTGTGTGTGCTGAGTCTATGGGTCTCTGTGTAGTGGTGAGTCTATGGTCTCTGTGTAGTGNTGAGTCTATGGGTCTCTGTGTGTGATGAGTCTATGGGTCTCTGTGTAGTGGTGAGTCTAAGGGTCTCTGTGTGGTGACTGAGTCTATGGGTCTCTGTGTAGTCTATGGGTCTCTGTGTAGTGGTGAGTCTATGGGTCTCTGTGTGTGATGAGTCTATGGGTCTCTGTGTAGTGCTGAGTCTATGGGTCTCTGTGTAGTGGTGAGTCTATGGGTCTCTGTGTGTGGTGAGTCTATGGGTCTCTGTGTAGTGATGAGTCTATGGGTCTCTGTGTAGTGGTGAGTCTAAGGGTCTCTGTGTGTGATGAGTCTATGGGTCTCTGTGTAGTGTCTATGTCTCTGTGTAGTGTGAGACTATGGTTTGTCTCTCTCCCTGTCTGTGTCTCTCTCTCTCCGTCTCTCTCTCTCTGTGTCTCTCTCCCTGTCTGTCTCTCTCTCCCTGTTTGTATCTCTCTCCCTCTGTGTCTCTCTCTCCCTCTGCGTCTCTCTCTCTCAGTGTCTCTCTCTCCGTGTCTCTCTCTCCGTGTCTCTCTCTCCGTGTCTCTCTCTCCCTCTGTGTCTCTCAGTGTCTCAGTGTCTCTCTCCGTCTCTCTCTCCGTCTCTCTCTCTCAGTGTCTCTCTTTCAGTCTCTCCGTGTCTCTCTCAGTGTCTCTCTCNGTGTCTCTCTCTCTGTCTCTCCGTCTCTCTCTCTGTCTCTCTCCATCTCTCTCTCTCCGTGTCCCTCTCTCTCTGTGTGTCCCTCTCTCTCTCCGTGTCTCTCTCCCGTCTCTCCCGTGTCTCTCTCTCAGTGTCTCTCTCCAGTGTCTCTCTCAGTGTCTCTCTCTCCATCTCTCTCTCTCTCTCTGTCTCTCCTGTCTCTCTCTCCGTGTCTCTCCCTCTCTCCGTGTCTCTCACCCGACAGGCAGTGCATGAAAGCCAGCGCCGCCATGGCCCCGGCAAACACCGTCATGCGGTTGTAGCGCATGGCCATGATGGCGGCGATGAAGAAAGTCTTGTCTCCCAGCTCCGACACCACGATCACCGACAGCGAAGCCACCACGGCGTGCAGGAAGCCCACGTCACCGCCACCGCCACCACCAGCACCACCACCGGCGCGAGAAACGGGAGACAGCGCCTCATGCTCCATCGCCTCTCCAGCAGGTGCCGGGCGTGCCCCGAGCAACGCGTCGCCCGGCTGGGCCGCAGCGTCTAGCGGCGCCGCGTTGTTGTTGTTGTTGTTGTGGTTGTTGTTGTTGTGCAGCTTGTGGCCGGGAGACGAGACCGGGGCTGGTCCATCCTGGTGGACGTAGAGACGGAGGAAAGGGGCGTGATGGCAGCTGTAACATCAACGCCTCGGCTATCAGCTCCATCACTGCAACTACCACCTCCATCACTGCAACCACCAGGTCCATCACTACAACCACCACCTCCATCACCACAACCACCACCTCCATCACCACAACCATCAGAGCTGCCAGACTGTCACTGCCCTGCTCCCGTGCCCAGTCTCTGATTGCAACGGGGCTTTGTATCCGGGATGTGCAACAGTCTGTTCCCTCTTCTTGGTTCTTTCGGTAAAGTCACGTGGAAGGGAAATAATAAAAATAAAACATCACAAGATACAATTCTCACGACGTTTGGGCCACAACGCAAGCAGCCGTCCCTCAGGTGAAGAACAGGTCTGTCGGAAAGACAGCGTCTGAAAGATGAATCCCTGCAGTCACGAAAGCTTTCAATCGAAAAGTTGTTCCCTTTGAAGAGGACCAGAGGTCGCAACCGGGTACCCGATACCCGTACCTACCGGCTACCCGTACCCGGTACGGGTAGCCGTTTGCGACCCTGGTGCGGCCGGTACAGGTACGGGTAGGCCGTGAGTCACTGGTGAGTCACCGTTTGTCACTCATTTCCCAACGTCTTGTCCTCTTCTCACAATTCAAGTTCCTAGAATCAACCCACCCGCACCTGCAACATGGCTTCATCCCAGAGGTCGCAATCAGGTACCGATACCCGTACCCTACCCATACCCGGCCGGGTATGGGTAGCCAGGTATCGGGTAGGGTACGGGTAGCCGTTTGCGACCTTGGTGCGGCCGGGTACGGGTAAGGAATCAAAACCCGTTGCGACCTCTGCCGTGGGTGACCCTACCAGGAGCTGAGACCAACACGAGCGGCCAAGCTCCGTACGGCATCGTTCCTGAGATCTCAGGAAAGCACGCCACATTCTTCATCCTTGGGTAAGAGGCGAGGTAGTTGACGTCTGCCTAGCCACGGTGGGGTCAGGGTCAGGACAGAACCCACGACCTCCTGTGTACCAGGCGAGGTAGTTGACATCTCCTAGCCACTGTGGTGTCAGGGTCAGGACAGAACCCACGACCTCCTGTGTACCACGCGAGGTAGTTAACATCTTTAGCCACCGTGATGATGATGATGAGAGACAGACACACAGATATAGAAGTATCAGGGTCGGGATCCAACCCACGACCTCCTGTGTACCAGGCGAGGTAGTTGACATCTCCTAGCCATTGTGGTGTCAGGGTCGGGATCAAACCCAGACACTGAACCCCTAATCATGCAGGGCATGGATGGACAGTCCACACACACACAGAGAGAAGAAGCCATTCACACACCCTACAAACCCTATCATTACACTCCCACAGGCTCAGTGTTAATTACTGAGACTCACAGAGCCAGACTGAGGCTCCCACAGGATCAGTGTTAATCACTGAGGCTCACAGATCCAGACTAAGGCTCCACGGGGTTCAGTGTTAATCATGAGACTCACAGAGCCAGACTGAGGCTCCCACAGGGTTCAGTGTTGATCACTGAGACTCACAGAGCCAGACTAAGGCTCACACAGGGTTCGGTGTTAATCACTGAGACTCACAGAGCCAGACTAAGGCTCCACAGGGATCAGTGTTAATCACTGAGACTCACAGAGCCAGACTAAGGCTCCACAGGGTCAGTGTTAATCACTGAGACTCACGAGCCAGACTAAGGCTCCCACAGGGTTCAGTGTTAATTACTGAGACTCACAGAGCCAGACTAAGGCTCCCACAGGGTTCGNTGTTAATCACTGAGACTCACAGAGCCAGACTAAGGCTCCCACAGGTTCAGTGTTGATCACTGAGACTCACAGAGCCAGACTAAGCTCCCACAGGTTCAGTGTTAATCACTGAGACTCACAGAGCCAGACTAAGACTCCACATAGGGTTCAGTGTTGATCACTGAGACTCACAGAGCCAGACTAAGGCTCCCACAGGTTCAGAGTTAATCACTGAGACTCACAGAGCCAGACTAAGGCTCCCACAGGTTCAGCCTGTTAATCACTGAGACTCACAGAGCCAGACTGAGGCTCCACAGGTTCAGTGTTAATCACTGAGACTCACAGAGCCAGACTCAGGCTCCACAGGTTCAGTGTTGATCACTGAGACTCCCACATGGTTCAGTGTTAATCACTGAGACTCCACAGGTTCAGTGTTGATCACTGAGGCTNCACAGGTTCAGTGTTGATCACTGAGACTCACAGAGCCAGACTAAGTGCTCCACAGGTTCAGTGTTGATCACTGAGGCTCCCACAGGTTCAGTGTTGATCACTGAGACTCACAGAGCAGACTAAGGCTCCNACAGGTNCAGCCTGTTAATCACTGAGACTCAGAGCCAGACTGAGGCTCCCACAGGGTTCAGTGTTAATCACTGAGACTCACAGAGCCAGACTCAGGCTCCACAGGTTCAGTGTTAATCACTGAGACTCACAGAGCCAGACTAAGGCTCCCACAGGTTCAGTGTTGATCACTGAGACTCACAGAGCCAGACTAAGGCTCCNAGGGTTCAGTGTTGATCACTGAGACTCACAGAGCCAGACTAAGGCTCCACAGGTTCAGTGGAGGCTCACAGAGCCAGACTAAGGCTCCACAGGGTTCAGTGTTAATCACTGAGACTCACAGAGCCAGACTAAGGCTCCCACAGGTTCAGTGTTGATCACTGAGACTCACAGCTCCCACAGGTTCAGTGTTAATCACTGAGGCTCACAGAGCCAGACTAAGACTCCACAGGTTCAGTGTTAATCACTGAGACTCAGAGCCAGACTAANGCTCCNACAGGTTCAGTGTTAATCACTGAGCTCACAGAGCCAGACTAAGGCTCCNCAGGGTTCAATGTTAATCACTGAGACTCACAGAGCCAGACTAAGGCTCCACAGGTTCAGTGTTGATCACTGAGACTCACAGAGCCAGACTAAGGCTCCACAGGTTCAGTGTTGATCACTGAGACTCACAGAGCCAGACTAAGGCTCCACAGGGTTCAGTGTTAATCACTGAGACTCACAGAGCCAGACTAAGGCTCCACAGGTTCAGTGTTNATCACTGAGACTCACAGAGCCAGACTAAGGCTCCACAGGGTTCAGTGTTAATCACTCGAGACTCAGAGCCAGACTAAGGCTCCACAGGTTCAGTGTTAATCACAGAGCCAGACTGAGGCTCATCCACATAGGTTCAGTGTTAATCACTGAGACTCANAGAGCCAGACTAAGGCTCCACAGGGCAGTGTTAATCACTGCGACTCAAAGCCAGACTAAGGCTCCACAGGTTCAGTGTTAATCACTGAGACTCACNGAGCCAGACTAAGGCTCCCTTCAACAGGGTTCAGTGTTAATCACTGAGACTCACAGAGCCAGACTAAGGCTCCTNCAGGGTTCAGTGTTAATTACTGAGACTCACAGAGCCAGACTAAGGCTCCNACAGGGTTCAGTGTTAATCACTGAGCCAGACTGAGGCTCCCACAGGGCTCAGTGTTTGAATCACTGAGACTCTACAGACCAGACTAAGGCTGGGTTCAGTGTTAATCACGAGACTCACGAGCCAGACTAAGGCTCCACAGGGTTCATGTTACACGTTGAGACTCACGAGCCAGACTAAGGCTCACGGGTTCAGTGTTAATCATGAGACTCACAGAGTGAGCAAAGTGATGAAGTGANTGANTAACTAAGTGAGACTGANCAGAGTGAATGATAAGTGAATTAGTGACTGAGTGACAGAGTGAACANNTGACTGAGTGAGAGTGTTGACAGAGTANCTGATGGGTGATCAGTGAATTAGCGACTGAATGAATGATGANTGTGACAGAGTAGACTAAGTGAGTGACTGACTAAATGACTGAGTGAGTGACTAAATCATCACTGANTGAGTACGNAGTGAGTGATTGCATTGAGTGACAGAGTGAGTGAGTGAGTGACTGANTGAATGAGATTGAGTGACTAAATGAATAATTGTGAGTGACAGAGTGAGTGACTGACTGAATGATTGAGTGAGTGTAAATTAATCACTGAATGAGTGACAGTAGTGAGTGATTGCATGAGAGACTGAGTGAGTGGCTGAGTGAATGACAGTGCGACCGAGTAGTGACTGACTGAATGACTGAGTGGGTTANTCATTGAATGAGTGACAGAGTGAGTGATTGCATGAGGGACTGAGTGAGTGATTGAGTGGCTGAGTGAGTGACTAGTTAATCATTGAATGAGTGACAGAGTGAGTGATTGACTGATTGTAACTGTGCGACAGAGTGACTGACTGAATAACTGAGTGGCGAAAGCTGATGATTGAATGAGTGACAGAGTGAATGATGAGTGNGTGACTGAGTGAGTGACTGAGTCAATGAGGGACTGAGTGGTGATGGTGACTGAGTGAGTGACTGAGTGAATAGTGACTAAGTGAATGATTGAGTGACTGAGTGAATGACTGAGCAACCGNGTGAATGACTGAGTGAGTGACTGAGTGAATGACTGAGTGACAGAGTGAATGACTGAGTGAGTGACTGAGTGAGTGACTGAGTCACTGACTGAGTAAGTGGTGACTGACTGAGTGACTGAGTGAATAAGTGAATGATTGAGTGACTGAATGACTGAGTGAATGACTGAATGAGTGACAGAGTGAATGACTGAGTGAGTGACTGAGTGAGTGACTGAGTGAATGATGAATGAGTGACTGAGTGAGNGACTGATGTGAATGAATGAGTGACTGAGTGAGTGACTGAGTGAATGACTGNGTGAGTGACCGAGTGAGTGACTGAGTGAGTGACTGAGTGAGTGAATGACTGAATGAGTGACGAGTGAACGACTGGTCAGTGAGAGTGAGTGATGACTGAATGAGTGACTGAGTGAGTGACTGAGTGAACGACTGAGTGAGTGAGTGACTAACTGAATGACTGACTGAGTGACTGAGTGACTGAATGAGTAAATGACTGAGTGACTGAGCAAGTGAATGACTGAATGAGTGACTGAGTGAGTGAATGAGTGAGTGAGTGAGTGACTGAGTAAGTGACTGAGTGAATGACTGAATGAGTGACTGAGTGAGTGACTGAGTGAATGACTGAGTGAATGAGTGACTGAGTGAGTGAGTGAGTGAATGACTAACTGAGTGAGTGACTGAGTGACTGAATGAGTGAGTGACTGAGCAAGTGAATGACTGACTGAGTGACTGAATGAGTGACTGAAAGACTGAATGAGTGACTGAGTGAGTGACTGACTGAATGAGTGAATGACTGAATGACTGACTGAGTGACTGACTGAGTGAATGACTGAATGAACGACTGAGTGAGTGACTGAGTGAATGACTGAATGAACGACTGAGTGAGTGACTGAGTGAATGAGTGACTGAGTGACTGAGTGAATGACTGAGTGACTGAGTGACTGAGTGAATGACTGAGTGAGTGACTGAGTGACTGAGTGAACGACTGACTGAGTGACTGAGTGAGTGACTAAGTAAATGAGTGAGTGACTGAGTGACTGAGTGACTGAGTGAGTGACTGAGTGAATGACTGAGTGAGTGACTGAGTGACTGACTGAATGACTGAGTGACTGACTGAGTGAATGACTGACTGAACGACTGACTGACTGAATGACTGAGTGACTGAATGAGTGAATGACTGAATGAGTGAACAGAGCGAGCGACTGAATGAGTCGTTCCCACCTTGACGTCGTTCCTCGCCTCTTGCGGCACCGCGGTGGCGAATGCGACGAGGAGGAAGAGGAGGCCAAGGGCCGAGTGGGTGCCGGACCACCGCATGGTCGCATGCGACGCGGCTACAACGTCCAGGCGACGTTCGGATGTTCAAGGAGACGTTCGGGCGACGTTCGAAAGTTCAAGGAGACGTCAAAGGAATGTGAAAGGAATGTCAAAGCAACGTCCAAGCGACGTCCAGGAAAGGTCAAAGTAATGCCCCCGGGCAAACTTCAAAGGTAACGTCAAAGGTAACGTCCATCTTACGTCCGGGAAAACGTCCAGACGACGTTCAGGTGACGTCCAAGCAACCGATCAAGTTCAGCCAACGTCCATGCAACGTCCATGCGACGTCAGGGACGTGCGTTCAGAACGTTCAGGGAACGTCCAGGGAAACGTCCAGGCGACGTTCAGGAAACGTCAGGGACGTGCGATTCAGGCGACGTCCAGGCGACGTCCAGGAAACGTCCAGCCGAGTTTAGAACGTTCAGGCAACGTCCAGCCGACGTCAGGGAGGCGCGTTCAGGCGAAGTCCAGGAAACGTCCAGGAAGTCCAGGAAACGTTCAGGCAACGTCCAGGAAACGTTAGGGACGTGAGGCGACCTGCTTCGCTCTCGATGCGAGTCTAACACGCCGTCTACGGGCCGCCATGTTGTTACTGAGGGAGGGGATGACGACACGGGGGGGGGGGNCGACCTGAGTAAACAGCGGCCATCTTACGTGAGGAAGGGCGTTTAAAGAGCAAAGGGAAGCGGCCATCTTACGTGGGTGGGGAATTTGCTCGCTGTGGATGGCAGGCGGCCATCTTGCGTAGGGATAAATTTACGTTATCGATAGGAGCGGCCATCTTAGGTGGGGGGAATTTATACGACTGGTCGCCATCTTACGTAGGGGGAAATTTACAAAGAAGGCGATCGGCGGGCCATCTTAGGTAGGGGAGGGTTGAAAAGCATCACGGGGCGAGACGTTGACTACCTCGCCTGGTCTACAGGAGGTCGTGGGTTCGATCCTGACAATGGGGAGATGTTGACTACCTCGCCTGGTCTACAGGAGGTCGTGGTTCGATCCTGACAATGGGAGATGTTGACTACCTCGCCTGGTCTACAGGAGGTCGTGGGTTCCATCCCGACCCTGGTGACATGTTGACTACCTCGCCAGGTCTACAGGAGGTCGTGGGTTCAATCCCGACCCTGTGAGATGTTGACTACCTCGCCTGGTCTACAGGAGGTCGTGGGTTCGATCCTGACAATGGGTCAATGGCCTGCAGGGTCAACGGCGGCGTGGTGTATTCCGCAAATATGGCNGATGTGGCGGGCACAAGCCGGCGTGAGTAGGTGAAACGTTGAGTTTATAAGGGCACACGGGGTGACCAGCCCTCCCCACCCAGCCCCACCCAGCCCCTCCCCACCCTCCCCACCCAGCCCCTCCCACCAGCCCTCCACTCCTCCACCCAGCCCACCCACCCAGCCCCACCCAGCCCTCCCCACCCAGCCCCTCCCCACCCTCCCACCTTCCCCACCCAGCCCCACTCTCCCTCCCACCCAGNTCCCCACCCAGCCCTCCCCACCCAGCCCCACCCTCCCACTCTCCCTCCCCACCCTCCCCTCCAGCCCACCCTCCCACTCCCCACCCAGCCCCACCCCACCCAGCCCCACCCTCCCCACCCAGCCCCTCCCCACCCAGCCCCACCCTCCCACTCTCCTCCCACCCTCCCCTCCAGCCCCACCCCTCCCACTCCCCACCCAGCCCCACCCCACCCAGCCCTCCCCACCAGCCCTCCCACCCTCCCCTCCCCACCCTTCCCTCCCCACCCTCCCCTCTCCCCACCCAGCCCCACCNTCCCCACTCTCCCCTCCCCACCCAGCCCCTCCCACTCTCCCCTCCCCACCCAGCCCCTCCCCACTCTCCCCTCCCCACCCAGCCCCACCCAGCCCCACCCTCCCACCCTCCCCACCCAGCCCTCCCCACCCTCCCACCCAGCCCACCCTCCCACCCTCCCCACCCAGCCCACCCAGCCCCTCCCTCCCCACCCAGCCCCTCCTGCACGACGGACGACACACTAATCCCCTGTGGCTGGTGTAACCAGGAGGTTCCTGGCAGTACGAGTCACCTGGTGCGGTGTTGGTGTGTAAACATCGCCACTGGGGAGACAAAGGCGGCCGAGAATGGTGCTGGCCACCCACCCACCCCCTCTCTGTGTTGGCCTTAATAGGTGCTCGCTAACAGCACTTGCCCCAACGGTGAGAGGCTATACGGGGTCTTTGTCTTGTGTTGTGGGGAGCGGTGGTGCAGCGGTTAGCACCCTGTGCTGCGCTACGAACCCGCCTCTGACCCGAGTTCGATTCCCACTCGAGGCCACCAACACTCAGTGAGAGCGATTATTATCTCAATCGGTTCTGGGTCTCCTCTAGGCAGGGTCGGGATTGAACCCACGACCTCCTGCGTACCAGGCGAGGTAGTTAACATCTCATCAGGGACAAGGATCGAACCCACGACCTCCTGCGTACCAGGCGAGGAGTCAACATCTCATCAGGGTTGGGATCCAACCCACATCCTCCTGCGTACCAGGCGAGTAGTCAACATCTCATCAGGGTCGAACCCACGACCTCCTGTGTACCTGGCGAGGTAGTCAACTTCTCATTAGGGACAAGATCGAACCCACAATCTCCTGCGTACCAGGCGAGGTAGTCAACATCTAAAAGGATCCGGAATCGAGCCCATGTCCTCCTGCGTACCAGGCGAGGTAGTCAACATCTCATTAGGGTCGAGATCGAACCCACGACCTCCTGCGTACCAGGCGAGATAGTTAACATCTCATCAGGGTAGGGATTGAACCCACGACCTCCTGCGTACCACGCGAGGTAGTTAACATCTCATCAGAGACAAGATCGAACCCACAATCTCCTGTGTACCAAGGGAGGTAGTCAACATGTCACAGGGTTGAGGCATCGAACCCACAACCTCCTGCGTACCAGGCGAGGTAGTTAACATCTCATCAGGGACGAGATCGAACCCAAGATCTCCCGCGTACCAGTTGAGATAGTCAACATCTCACAGGGTACCGGGATCAAACCCACATCCTCCTGCGTACCAGGCGAGGTAGTCAACATCTCACACCAAGATTGATCCATTGATTTATTTAATAAAATAACAACAACACAACAGAACCGCTCACACCACAACACCACCACAACCACAACCACCGTCGCACAAATAACCATGTCCTGTATTGAACCATGTCCTGTATAGAACCACGTCCTGTATAGAACCATGTCCTGTATAGAACCATGTCCCGTATTGAACCATGTCCCGTATTGACCCATGTCCCGTATTGAACCCTGTCCTGTATAGAACCATGTCATGTATTGAACCCTGTCCTGTATTGAACAATGTCCTGTATAGAACCACGTCCTGTATAGAACCATGTCCTGTATAGAACCATGTCCCGTATTGACCCATGTCCCGTATTGAACCCTGTCCTGTATAGAACCATGTCATGTATTGAACCCTGTCCTGTATTGAACAATGTCCTGTATTGAACCATGTCCTGTATTGAACCATGTCCTGTATAGAACCATGTCCTGTATTGAACCATGTCCCGTATTGAACCACGTCCTGTATTGAACCACGTCCTGTATAGAACCACGTCCTGTATTGAACCATGTCCCGTATTGAACCATGTCCCGTATTGAACCATGTCCGTATTGAACCATGTCCTGTATAGAACCATGTCCTGTATTGAACCACGTCCTGTATTGAACCACGTCCTGTATTGAACCATGTCCTGTATTGAACCATGTCCCGTATTGAACCATGTCCTGTACTGAACCATGTCCTGTATTGAACCATGTCCTGTATTGAACCACGTCCTGTATTGAACCATGTCCTGTATTGAACCATGTCCCGTATTGAACCACGTCCTGTATTGAACCATGTCCTGTACTGAACCATGTCCTGTATTGAACCATGTCCCGTATTGAACCATGTCCCGTATTGAACCATGTCCTGTATTGAACCATGTCCTGTATAGAACCACGTCCTGTATTGAACCATGTCCTGTATTGAACCATGTCCTGTACTGAACCATGTCCCGTATTGAACCATGTCCTGTATTGAACCATGTCCCGTATTGAACCATGTCCTGTATAGAACCATGTGCTGTATTGAACCACGTCCTGTATTGAACCACGTCCCGTATTGAACCATGTCCTGTATAGAACCACGTCCCGTATTGAACCATGTCCTGTATTGAACCATGTCCTGTATAGAACCATGTCCTGTATTGAACCATGTCCCGTATTGAACCACGTCCTGTACTGAACCATGTCCGGTATTGAACCATGTCCTGTATTGAACCACGTCCTGTATTGAACCATGTCCCGTATTGAACCACGTCCCGTATTGAACCATGTCCTGTATAGAACCATGTCCTGTATTGAACCATGTCCCGTATTGAACCATGTCCTGTATAGAACCATGTGCTGTATTGAACCACGTCCTGTATTGAACCACGTCCTGTACTGAACCATGTCCCGTATTGAACCATGTCCCGTATTGAACCACGTCCTGTATTGAACCATGTCCCGTATTGAACCATGTCCGTATTGAACCACGTCCTGTATTGAACCATGTCCTGTATTGAACCATGTCCCGTATAGAACCCTTGAGGTTGGTGATCTCTCTCTCCTGGGAACGTCTTCTCAACGTCGCTTCCCGACATTCGTGAATCCTGCAAAGAGAACAGTGAGTGGGTGAGTGGGCGAGCGAGCGGGCGGACGGGCGAGTGGTGGGCGAGTGAGCGAGTATTTGAGTCAGTGGTTGAGTGGGTGAATGAGTGGGTGAATGAGTGGGTGAATGAGTGGTGGATGAGTGGGTGGGTGGGTGAGTGGTGAGTGTTTGAGTGAGTGGGTGGGTGGTTGACTGAGTGGATGAGTGGGTGGTTGAGTGGGTGGGTGGTTGAGTGAGTAGTTTAGTGAGTGCTTGAATGAGGCATTTTGTGAGTAGTTGAGTGTTTTTTTNGGTGAGCAGTTTGGTGAATGGGCGAGTATGAGTGAGTGGAGTATGAGTGGTGAGAGTATGAGTGAGTGAGAGTATGAGTGAGCGGTGATTGGTTGAGTGAGTGAGTGAGTGGGTTGGTGAGTGGTTTAATGGGTGAATGAGTGAGTGAGTAGCGGGTGATTGGTTGAGTGAGTAGTGTGTGAGTGGGCGAGTTGGTGAGTGGTTTATGGGCGAGTATGAGTGTGTGTGAGCGGTGATTGGTTGAGTGGGTTGGTGAGTGGTTTAATGGGTATGAGTGTGTGTGAGCGGGTGATTGGTTGAGTGAGTGAGTGTGAGTGGGTTGGTGAGTGGTTTAATGGGTGAGAGTATGAGTGAGTGAGAGTATGAGTGAGCGTGATTGGTTGAGTGAGTGAGTGTGTGAGTGGGTTGGTGAGTGGTTTAATGGGCGAGAGTATGAGTGAGTGAGAGTATGAGTGAGTGAGTGAGAGTATGAGTGAGCGGGTGATTGGTTGAATGAGTGAGTGTGTGAGTGGGTGAGTGGGTGTGAGTGGTGGGTGAGAGGGTGGGTGAGTGGTGAGTGGGTGAGTGGGTGGGTGAGTGGGTGAGTGGGTCGGTGAGTGGGAGGGTGGGTGGGTGGGAGGGTGAGTGAGTGAGTGAGTGTGGTGGGTGGGTGAGTGGGAGGGTGAGTGGGTGGNTGAGTGGGAGGGTGGGCGGGCGAGTGGGTGGGCGAGTGAGCGAGTATTTGAGTCAGTGGTTGAGTGGGTGAATGAGTGGGTGAATGAGTGGGTGAATGAGTGGGTAGATGAGTGGGTGGGTGAGTGAGCGAGTATTTGAGTGAGTGGGTGAATGAGCGGTGAGTGTTTGAGTGAGTGGGAGTCAGTGGATGAGTGGGTGAATGAGTGGGTGGTTGACTGAGTGGGTGACTGAGTGAATGAGTGGGTGAATGAGTGGGTGAATGAGTGGGTGGATGAGTGGGTGGGTGGGTGAGTGAGCGAGTATTTGAGTGAGTGGGTGAATGAGTGGTGAGTGTTTGAGTGAGTGGGTGAATGAGTGGGTGGTTGACTGAGTGGATGAGTGGGTGGTTGAGTGGGTGGGTGGTTGAGTGAGTAGTTTAGTGAGTGCTTGAATGAGGCATTTTGTGAGTAGTTGAGTGTTTTTTTTGGTGAGCAGTTTGGTGAATGGGCGAGTATGAGTGAGTGAGAGTATGAGTGAGTGAGAGTATGAGTGAGTGGGTGATTGGTTGAGTGAGTGAGTGTGCGAGTGGTTGGTGAGTGGTTTAATGGGTATGAGTGTGAGTGAGCGGGTGATTGGTTGAATGAGTGTGTGAGTGGGTTGGTGAGTGGTTTAATGGGTGAGTATGAGTGAGTGAGAGTATGAGTGAGCGGGTGATTGGTTGAGTGAGTGTGTGAGTGGGTTGGTGAGTGGTTTAATGGGCGAGTATGAGTGTGTGTGAGCGGGTGATTGGTTGAGTGAGTGTGAGTGGGTTGGTGAGTGGTTTAATGGGTGAGTGAGTGTGTGTGAGCGGGTGATTGGTTGAGTGAGTGAGTGTGTGAGTGGGTGAGTGGGTGGGTGAGTGGGTGGGTGAGAGGGTGTGAGTGGGTGAGTGGGTGGGTGAGTGGGTGAGTGGGTCGGTGAGTGGGAGGGTGGGTGGGAGGGTGAGTGAGTGAGTGGGTGGGTGGGTGGGTGGGTGAGTGGAGTGAGTGGGTGGGTGAGTGGGAGGGTGGGTGGGTGGGTGAGTGAGTGGGTGAGTGGTGGGTGAGTGGGTGGGTGGTGAGTGGAGGGTGGGTGAGTGGGTGGGTGGGTGAGTGGGTGGGTGGTGAGTGGGTGGGTGAGTGAGTGGGTGAATGAGTGGGTGGGTGAGTGAGCGAGTGTTTGAGTGAGTGGGAGTCAGTGGATGAGTGGGTGGATGAGTGGCTGAATGAGTGGGTGGTTGACTGAGTGGTTGAGTGAGTAGTTTATTGAGTGCTTGAATGAGGCGTTTTGTGAGTAGTTGAGTGTTTTGGTGAGCAGTTTGGTGAATGGGCGAGTATGAGTGAGTGAGAGTATGAGTGAGTGGGTGATTGGTTGAATGAGTGAGTGAGTGGGTTGGTGAGTGGTTTAGTGGGTGAGTATGAGTGTGTGTGAGCGGGTGATTGGTTGAGTGAGTGAGTGTGAGTGGGTTGGTGAGTGGTTTAGTGGGTGAGTATGAGTGAGTGAGAGTATGAGTGAGTATGAGTGTGTGTGAGCGGGTGATTGGTTGAGTGAGTGAGTGTGCGAGTGGGTTGGTGAGTGGTTTAGTGGGTGAGTATGAGTGAGTGTGAGCGGGTGATTGGTTGAGTGAGTGAGTGTGCGAGTGGGTTGGTGAGTGGTTTAGTGGGTGAGTGAGTGTGTGTGAGCGGGTGATTGGTTGAGTGAGTGAGTGTGCGAGTGGGTTGATGAGTGAGCGGGTGAGTGAGTGGGGAACTCTCACCTGGCGTGGTTTCTCTCTGTGACCAACTCAGGCGATGAAGTCCAGGGCCGGTTGAAGCCTCCCTTGCGGTTCATGTACTGCCTGCAGGCAGAAGACAGCTTAGAGACGGTGGGTGGGTAGGTGGGTGGGTAGGTGGGTGAGTGGTGGGTAGGTGGGTGGGTGAGTGGGTGGGTGAGTGGGTGGGTAGGTAGGTGGGTAGGTGAGTGGGTGGGTGGGTAGGTGGGTGGGTGAGTGGGTGGGATAGGTGAGTGGGTGGGTGGGTAGGTGAGTGGGTGGGTAGGTGGGTGATTAGGTGAGTGGGTGGGTGGGTAGGTGGGTGAGTAGGTGGGTGAGTGGGTGGGTGAGTGGGTGGGTAGGTGGGTGGGTGAGTGGGTGGGTGGGTAGGTGGGTGGGTGGAGTGGGTGGGTGGGTAGGTGGGTGGGTGAGTGGGTGGGTAGGTGGGTGGGTAGGTGAGTGGGTGAGTAGGTGAGTGCGTGGGTGGGTGATTAGGTAAGTGGGTGGGTGAGCGAGTGGGTGGGTTAGTGGGTGGGTAGGTGAGTGGGTGGGTAGGTGAGTGCGTGGGTGGGTGATTAGGTAAGTGGGTGGGTGAGCGAGTGGGTGGGTTAGCGAGTGGGTGGGTTAGCGGGTGGGTGAGCGAGTGAGTGGGTGGGTAGGTGGGTGATTAGGTGAGTGGGTGGGTAGGTGAGTGGGTGGGTGATTAGGTAAGTGGGTGGGTGAGCGAGTGGGTGGGTTAGTGGGTGGGTGAGCGAGTGAGTGATTAGGTGGGTGAGTGGGTAGGTGGGTAGGTGAGTGGGTGGGTAGGTGAGTGTGTGAGTGGGTGGGTAGGTGAGTGTGTGAGTGGGTGGGTAGGTGAGTAAGTGGGTGGGTGATTAGGTGAGTAAGTGGGTAGGTGGGTGGGTGAGCGAGTGGGTGGGTGAGTGGGTGATTGGGTGGGTGAGTGGGTGGGTGAGTGAATGGGTGAGTAAGTGAGTGGGTGAGTAAGTGAGTGGGTGAGTGGTGAGTAAGTGAGTGGGTGAGTGAGTGGGTGAGTGAGTGGGTGAGTGAGAGAGTGGGTGGGTGAGTAAGTGAGTGGGTGAGTGAGCGAGTGGATGAATGAGTGGGTGGGTGGGTGAGTGAGTGGTTGGGTGAGTAAGTGAGTGGGTGAGTGGGTAGGTGGGTGAGTTGATTAGTGAGTGACTGGGTGGGTGAGTGGGTGGGTGAGTAAGTGAGTGGGTTAGTAAGTGAGTGGGTGGGTGAGTAAGTCAGTTGGTGGGTGAGTGAGTGGGTGAGTGAGTGAGCGAGTGGATGAATGAGTGACTGGGTGGGTGAGTGAGTGGGTGAGTGAGTGAGTAAGTGAGTGGGTGGGTGAGTGAGTGAGCGAGTGGATGAATGAGTGACTGGGTGGGTGAGTGAGTGGGTGAGTGAGTGAATTAATGAGTGACTGGGTGGGTGGGTGAGTGAGTGGGTGAGTGAGTGGGTGAGTAAGCGAGTGGATGAGTAAGTGACTGGGTGGGTGGGTGGGTGAGTGAGTGGGTAAGTGAGTGGATGAGTAAATGAGTGGGTGGGTGAGTGAGTGAGCGAGTGGATGAATGAGTGACTGGGTGGGTGAGTGAGTGGGTGAGTGAATTAATGAGTGACTGGGTGGGTGGGTGAGTGGGTGAGCGAGTGGGTGAGTAAGTGAGTGGATGAGTAAGTGAGTGGGTGGGTGAGTGAGTGGATGAATGAGTGACTGGGTGGGTGAGTGAGTGGGTGAGTGAGTGAATTAATGAGTGACTGGGTGGGTGGTGAGTAAGTGAGTGGGTTAGTAAGTGAGTGGGTGGGTGAGTAAGTCAGTTGGTGGGTGAGTGAGTGAGTGGGTGAGTAAGTGAGTGGGTGAGTGGGTGAGTGAGTGAGCGAGTGGATGAATGAGTGACTGGGTGGGTGAGTGAGTGGGTGGGTGAGTGAGTGGGTGAGTAAGTCAGTGGGTGAGTAAGTGAGTGGGTGGGTGAGTAAGTGAGTGGGTGGTGAGTGAGTGAGCGAGTGGATGAATGAGTGACTGGGTGGGTGAGTGAGTGGGTGAGTGAGTGAATTAATGAGTGACTGGGTGGGTGGGTGAGTGAGTGGGTGAGTGAGTGAGTGGGTGAGTAAGCGAGTGGATGAGTAAGTGACTGGGTGGGTGGGTGGGTGAGTGGGTAAGTGAGTGGATGAGTAAATGAGTGGGTGGGTGAGTGAGTGAGCGAGTGGATGAATGAGTGACTGGGTGGGTGAGTGAGTGGGTGAGTGAGTGAATTAATGAGTGACTGGGTGGGTGGGTGAGTGGGTGAGTGAGTGGGTGAGTAAGTGAGTGGATGAGTAAGTGAGTGGGTGGGTGAGTGAGTGGATGAATGAGTGACTGGGTGGGTGAGTGAGTGGGTGAGTGAGTGAATTAATGAGTGACTGGTGAGTGGGTGAGTAAGTGAGTGGGTTAGTAAGTGAGTGGGTGGGTGAGTAAGTCAGTTGGTGGGTGAGTGAGTGAGTGGGTGAGTAAGTGAGTGGGTGAGTGGGTGAGTGAGTGAGCGAGTGGATGAATGAGTGACTGGGTGGGTGAGTGAGTGGTGAGTGAGTGGGTGAGTAAGTCAGTGGGTGAGTAAGTGAGTGGGTGGGTGAGTAAGTGAGTGGGTGGGTGAGTGAGTGAGCGAGTGGATGAATGAGTGACTGGGTGGGTGAGTGAGTGGGTGAGTGAGTGAATTAATGAGTGACTGGGTGGGTGGGTGAGTGAGTGAGTGGGTAAGTGAGTGGATGAGTAAATGAGTGGGTGGGTGAGTGAGTGAGCGAGTGGATGAATGAGTGACTGGGTGGGTGAGTGAGTGGGTGAGTGAGTGAATTAATGAGTGACTGGGTGGGTGGGTGAGTGGGTGAGTGAGTGAGTGGGTGAGTAAGTGAGTGGATGAGTAAGTGAGTGGGTGGGTGAGTGAGTGGATGAATGAGTGACTGGGTGGGTGAGTGAGTGGGTGAGTGAGTGAATTAATGAGTGACTGGGTGGGTGGGTGAGTCAGTGGGTGAGTGAGTGAGTGAATGGGTGAGTAAGTGAGTGGATGAGTAAGTGACTGGGTGGGTGGGTGAGTAAGTGAGTGAGTGAGTGGGTGGGTGAGTAAGTGAGCGAGTGGTGAGCGAGTGGTGAGCGAGTGGTGAGCGAGTGGTGAGTGAGTGGTGAGTGAGTGGGTGAGTGGTGAGTGAATGGTGAGTAAGTGAGTGAGTGGTGAGTCACCGGTATTTCCGCTTGAGTGAGATGTTGACTGCGTGGGCATTGCTGGATCCGGCCATGTGCTTACCCTGTCACCACAACGTTACCACAAAGTTACACAAAGTTAACACAGAGTTAACACAGAGTTACCCTGTCAACTCAAAGTTACCACAAAGTTAACACAACGTTACATTACCACACGATGGTGACTGTGATGATGATGGTGATGATGGTGATGATGGTGATGATTGTGATGATGATGATGATGGTGATGTGATGGTGATGATGACTGTGATGGTGATGATGGTGATGATGATGATGATGATGATGACGATGATGATGATGATGGTGATGATGGTGATGATGATGGTGATGATGATGGTGATGATGGTGATGATGATGGTGATGATGATGANTGTGATGATGATGATTGTGATGATGATGATGATGGTGATGATGATGATGATTGTGATGATGATGATGTGATGATGACGGTGATGACTATGACTGCGATGATGATGACTATGATTGTGATGATGATGACTATGATGATGATGACTATGATTGTGACGATGATGATAGTGACGATGATGTTTGATTGGCATCACTCCACCTTGCTGGTCTCGAAGTTGCTGAACCCCATGGTAGCCATCATCTCCATCTCGTCCGGAGTCTGATCACTCTCCACCTCCACCTCTGTGGGTTCACGATGGCCGTGTCACACACTGCAGATGTTGACTACCTCGCCTGGTACACAGGAGGTCGTGGGTTCAATCCTGACCCTGATGAGATGTTGACTACCTCGCCTGGTACACAGGAGGTCGTGGGTTCGATCCTGACCCTGTGAGATGTTGACTACCTCGCCTGGCTACAGGAGGTCGTGGGTTCGATCCTGACCCTGTGAGATGTTGACTACCTCGCCTGGTACACAGGAGGTCGTGGGTTCGATCCCGACCCTGTGAGATGTTGACTACCTCGCCTGGTAGTCAGGAGGACGTGGGTTCGATCTCTGATTGAGTGAGTCAGTGAGTAGCCAGTGGGTGAGCCATAGAGTGAGTCATGGTGAGTCACTGGGTGAGTCACTGATTGAGTAACTAGGTGGGCGAGCGAGTCACTGAGTAAGACAGTGAGTGACTGTGTGAGCGAGTGAGTGAGTCACTGAGTGAGCGAGTCACTGTGTGAGTCACTGAGTGAGTAAGCCACTGTGTGAGTCACTGATGAGCCACTGTGTGAGTCACTGATTGAGTGACTGGGTGAGTGAGTCACTGTGTGAGTGGGTGAATAAGTGGGTGAATGAGTGGGTGAATGAGTGATTCACTGTGTGAGTGAGTCACTCTGTGAGTGAGTGGATGAGTGGGTGAGTGAGAGGGTGAGTGAGTGGGTGAATGAGTGAGTCACTGGGTGAGTGAGTCACTGGGTGAGGACTGGGTGAGTCACTGTGTGAGTCACTGATTGAGCGAGTGAGTGACTGCGTGAGTGAGTCACTGATTGAGTGAATGGGTGAGTGAGTGTCTGCGTGAGCCACTGTGTGCGTCACTGATTGAGTGACTGGGTGGGCGAGTGAGTGAGTCACTGAGTGAGTCACTGAGNGAGTAAGACAGTGAGTGAGTGACTGGGTGAGTGATTGAGGGTCACGAGTGAGTAACTGAGTGAGTAAGACAGTGAGTGACTGGGTGAGCGATTGAGTGAGGGACTAGGTGGGCGAGTGAATGAGTCACTGAGTGAGTGAGTCATGGATTGAGTAACTGGGTGAGTGATTGAGTGACTAGGTGGGTGGGTGAGAGAAACAGTGAGTGATTGAGTGATTGAGTGAGTGACTAGGTGGGCGAGTGAGTGAGTCACAGATAAGCGAGTGACTGCGTGAGTGAGTGCGTCACTGAGTGACTGGTGGGCGAGTGAGTGAGTCAGAGTGAGTGAGACAGTGAGTGAGCCACTGTGTAAGTCACTGTGTAAGTGACTGGGTGAGTGATTGAGTCACTGAGTGAGTGACTGGGTGAGTCACTGAGTGAGACAGTGAGTGAGACATGAGTGATTCACTGAGTGAGTCATTGATTGACTGGGTGGGCGAGTGAGTGAGTCACTGAGTCACTGAGTGAGTGACTGGGTGAGTGATTGAGTGACTAGGTGGGCGAGTGAGTGAGTCACTAAGTGAGCGAGCGAGTGAGCCAGTGAGTGAGTGAGTCACTGAGTGAGCGAGCGAGTGAGCCAGCGAGTGAGTGAGTCACTGAGTGAGTCACTGAGTGAGTGGGTGAGTCACTGAGTGAGTGAGTGAGTGAGACACTGAGTGAGTGAGTGAGTCACTGAGTGAGTGAGTTACTGTGTGAGTCACTGATTGAGTGACTGGGTGAGTGAGTCACTGTGTGAGTGGGTGAATGAGTGGGTGAATGAGTGATTCACTGGGTGAGTGAGTCACTGAGTGATTCACTGGGTGAGTCATTGATTGACTGGGTGGGCGAGTGAGTGAGTCACTGAGTGAGTGACTGGGTGAGTGATTGAGTGACTAGGTGGGCGAGTGAGTGAGTCACTAAGTGAGCGAGCGAGTGAGCCAGCGAGTGAGTCACTGAGTGAGCCAGCGAGTGAGTCACTGNGTGACTGAGTGAGCGAGCGAGTGAGCCAGCGAGTGAGTCACTGAGTGAGTGACTGGTGAGTGATTGAGTGACTAGGTGAGCGAGTGGTGAGTCACTAAGTGAGCCAAGGTGNGTCACTGAGTGAGTGAGTCACTGAGTGAGCCAGCGAGTGAGCGAGCGAGTGAGTCACTGAGTGAGTCACTGAGTGAGCGAGCGAGTGAGCGAGCGAGTGAGCGAGCGAGTGACGAGTCACTGAGTGAGTGACTGAGTGAGCGAGCGAGTGAGCCAGCGAGTGAGTCACTGAGTGAGTCACTGAGTGAGCGAGCGAGTGAGCGAGCGAGTGAGTGAGTCACTGAGTGACACTGAGTGAGCGACAGCGATGAGTGAGTCACTGAGTGAGTCACTGAGTGAGCGAGCGAGTGAGCCACCGAGTGAGCCACAAACCCTTGGGCTTGACCCGCTGGGACATGGAGGGGGCGATGAGAGAATGGGCTCAGAGGCGTGACGGGTCGGAGACACGGAATCGGAGCGCGGACGACGCGGAGATCTGGGGACAGAGACAGACAGAGAGAGAGAGACACACACAGAGAGACAGATGGGAGAGAGACACAGAGAGAGAGAGACACACACAGAGAGACAGAGAGACACAGGAGAGACACACACAGAGAGACAGAGACACAGAGAGAGANACAGAGAGAGACACACAGAGACAGAGAGACAGAGAGAGAGACACACAGAGAGAGAGACAGAGAGAGAGACAGCGAGACACACACAGAGNGAGAGACAGAGAGAGAGAGACAGAGAGACAGAGACACACAGAGAGACAGAGAGAGAGAGAGAGACACACAGAGAGAGAGAGAGAGAGAGACAGAGAGAGAGACACACAGAGAGACAGAGAGAGACAGAGAGAGACACACACAGAAGACAGAGAGAGACACAGAGAGAGAGAGAGAGAGAGACAGAGACACAGAGACACACAACNGAGAGAAGAGAGTCACACAGAGAGAGAGAGAGAGACAGAGACACACACAGAGAGAGAGACAGAGAGAGAGACAGAGAGAGAGACAAAGAGACAGTGAGATACACAGTCACACAGATAAAGTACTGGTGTGATGAGTTATTCGACGAGTGTATGAGTGATTGAGTGAGTGTGAGTGAGCGTGTGAGTGAGCGGGTGAGTGAGCGTGTGAGTGTGTGAGTGGGTGAGTGAGCATGTGAGTGAGCGTGTGAGTGAGTGGGTGAGTGAGCGTGTGAGTGGGTGATTGAGTGAGTGAGTGGGTGAGTGGGTGAGTGAGAGTGTGTGAGTGTGTGAGTGGGTGAGTGTGTGAGTGAGTGAGTGTATGAGTGAGTGTGTGATTGAGTGTGAGGGCGAGTGGGTGGGTGGGTTAGTGAGTTGGGTGAGTGGGTGGGTGGGTAAGTGGGTAGGTGAGTGGGTGGGTGAGTGGTGGGTGAGTGAGTCTGTGGATGAGTCAGTTTAGGAGTGAGTTTATAAATGAGAGAATCAGTGCATGACTGACTGACTGAGCGGACAAGTGAGTGAGCGAGTAGATGACTAAGTGACTGACTGAGTAAGAAGGTTAGTAAGCGATTGGGTGAGCGAGTGAGTAGGTGACTGAGTAAGCGATTGGGTGAGCGAGTGAGTAGGTGACTGAGTGAGCGATTGGGTGAGTAGGTGACTGAGTAAGCGATTGGGTGAGCGAGTGAGTAGGTGACTGAGTGAGCGATTGGGTGAGTAGGTGACTGAGTGAGCGATTGGTGAGTAGGTGACTGAGTAAGCGATTGGGTGAGCGAGTGAGTAGGTGACTGAGTGAGCGATTGGGTGAGTAGGTGACTGAGTGAGCGATTGGTGAGCGAGCGGATGACTGACCGAGTCAATGAGCGGGTGAGTGAGCGACTGACTGAGCAGGCGAGTGATTGAGCGATTGCGTGAGCGAGCGATTGGGTGACTGAGTGGATGAGTCAGTGAGTGACTAAACGAGTGAGCCGGTGACTGACTGAGTGGGTGAGCGAGTGGATGAGTGATTGACCGATTGGGCGAGTGATTGGGTGAGCGAGTAGATGACTCAGTGAGTGACTGAGCGAGTGAGCGGTGATTGGGTGAGTGAGTGACTGACTGAGTGAGTGAGCGAGTGGATCACTGACTGAATGGGTGAGTGATTGGGTGAGTAGAGGAGTCAGTGAGTGACTGAGCGAGTGAGCGGGTGATTGGGTGAGCGTGCGATTGGATGAGCGAGCGAGCGACTGAGTGAGTGAGTGGATCATTGATTGAATGAGCGGTGAGCGATTGGCTGAGTGAGTGAGTTAGTGAGCGAGCGAGTGGATGACTGACTGAGTGAGTGAGTGTGTGAGCGATTGGGTGAGTCGAGTGATTGAGTGAGCGATTGGCGGAGTGAGTGAGCGGATGGATGACTGACTGACTGAGCAATTGGGTGAGTGAGCAAGTAGATGGATGACTGAGTGACTGACTGAGTGAGCGATCGGGTGAGTGGGTGAGCGAGTGGGTGAGTGAGTGGATGACTGAGTGAGTGGGTGAGCAATTGGGTGAGTGAGCGAGCGATTGGGTGAGTGAGCGAGTGAGTGGATGACTGACTGAGGGACTCAGTGGGTGATTGAGTGGGTGGGTGAGCGAGCGAGTGGATGACTGAGTGAGCGATTGAGTGGGTGAGCGATTGGGCGAGTGAGTGAGCGAGTGAGTGGATGGATGACTGACTGAGTAAGTGACTGAGTGGGTGGGTGAGCGAGCGAGTGGATGGATGACTGAGTGGGTGAGCGATTGGGTGAGTGAGTGAGCGAGTGAGTGGATGACAGATTGACTGAGTAAGTGACTGAGTGACTGAGTGGGTGGATGGATGACTGATTGACTGAGTAAGTGACTGAGTAACTGAGTGGGTGGGTGGGTGAGCGAGCGAGTAGATGACTGACTGACTGAGTGGGTGAGCGATTGGGTGAGTGAGTGGATGGATGACTGATTGAGTGGGTGAGCAATTGGGTGGTGAGTGAGCGAGCGGTGGATGACTGACTGATTGACTGAGTAAGTGACTGAGTGACTGAGTGGGTGGGTGAGCGAGTGGATGATTGACTGACTGACTAAGTGACCGAGTGGGTGGGGGAGCGAGCGAGCGAGTGGATGACTGAGTGAGTGGGTGAGCGATTGGCCGATTGGGTGAGTGAGCGAGTGGATGGATGACTGACTAACTAAGTGACTGAGTGGGTGGGTGAGCGAGCGAGTGGATGACTGAGTGGGTGGGTGAGCGATTGGGTAAGCGAACGGCCGATTGGGTGAGTGAGCGAGTGAGTGGATGACTGACTGAGCGACTAAGTGGGTGATTGAGTGGGTGAGCGATTGGGGGAGTGAGTGAGCGAGTGAGTGGATGGATGACTGATTGACTGAGCAAGTGACTGAGTGACTGAGTAGGTGGGTGAGCGAGCGAGTGGATGACTGAGTGGGTGAGCGATTGGGTGAGTGAGTGAGTGAGTGGATGGATGACTGACTAAGTGACTGAGTAGGTGGGTGAGCGAGCGAGTGGATGACTGACTGAGTGGGTGAGCGATTAGGTGAGTGAGTGAGCGAGTGAGTGGATGGATGACTGACTGACTAAGTGACTGAGTGAGTGGGTGAGCGAGCGGATGACTGATTGAGTGGGTGAGCGATTGGGTGAGTGAGTGAGCGAGCGAGTGGATGACTGATTGACTGACTAAGTGACTGAGTGGGTGGGTGAGCGAGTGGATGACTGACTGAGTGGGTGAGCGATTGAGTGAGCGAGCGAGTGAGTGAGTGGATGGATGACTGAGTGACTGAGTGGGTAGGTGAGCGAGCGAGTGGATGGATGACTGACTAAGTAAGTGACTGAGTGGGTGGGTTGGTGAGCGAGCGAGTGGATGACTGACTGAGTGAGTGAGCGATTGGGTGAGTGAGCGAGTGGATGGATGACTGATTGACTGACTAAGTGACTGAGTGGGTGGGTGAGTGAGTGAGTGGATGACTGACTGACTGAGTAAGTGACTGAGTGGGTGAGCGAGTGAGTGGATGGATGACTGACTGACTGAGTGGGTGAGCGAGTGAGTGGATGGATGACTGATTGACTGACTGAGTAAGTGACTGAGTGGGTGAGCAAGCGAGTGGATGACTGACTGAGTGGGTGAGCGATTGAGTGAGCGAGCGAGTGGATGGATGACTGAGTGGGTGAGCGATTGAGTGAGCGAGCGAACGAGCGGATGACTGACTGACTGAGTGGGTGAGCGATTGAGTGAGCGAGCGAGTGAGCGAGCGACTCCTCACCGCGACCGCCGCCGGTACGGCGACCGTGAGGAGCGCGAGGGCGACCGCCTCCGCTCCCTCTTGGCTGGCTCCCTCTTGGCTGGCTCCCGTGGCTCCCGTGGCTCGCGAGCCTCGCGGGGAACCTCACGGACGTCGCGAGCCTCACGAGCCGGCCTCTTGCGTGGCTCACGCGAGCCTCCTGGAGGTGGCAAGAAGAGGGAGACAGGGGGGGGGGGAGACACGGGGGGGAGACACGGGGAGAGAGACACGGGGAGGGGGGAGACACGGGAGGAGGGAGGAGGGAGACACGGGGGGGAGGGAGACACGGGGGGGGGAGACACGGGGAGGGAGACACGGGGAGGGAGACACGGGGAGAGGGAGACACGGGAGGGGGGAGACACGGGGAGGAGGGAGACACGGGGAGGGAGACACGGGGAGGGGGGAGACACGGGGAGGAGGGAGACACGGGGAGGGGGAGACACGGGGAGGGGGGAGAGACACGGGGAGGAGAGACACGGGGAGGGGNAGACACGGGGAGGGGAACACGGGGAGGAGGGAGACACGGAGGGGGGGAGACACGGGGAGGANGAGACACGGGGAGAGGAGACACGGGGAGGGGAGACAGGGGAGGAGACACGGGAGGGAGGGAGACACGGGGAGGGGGGAGACACGGGGAGGAGGGACACGGGGAGGGAGACACGAGGGGAGACACCGGGGAGGGAGACCGGGGAGGGAGACACGGGGTGGGAGAGACACGGGGAGGAGGNAGACACGGGGAGGAGGGAGACACGGGGAGGGGGAGACACGGGAGGAGGGAGACACGGGAGGAGGAGACACGGGGAGGGGAGACACGGGGGGGAGACACGGGAGACACGGGGAGAGGGAGACACGGGGAGGGGAGAGACACGGGGGGNAGACACGGGGAGGGNACAGNGAGACAGGGGGAGACACGGGGAGGGGAGAGACGGGGAGAGAGACACGGGGGAGACACGGGGAGGAGAGACACGGGGAGGAGACACGGGGAGAGGGAGACACGGGGAGGAGNAGACACGGGGAGAGACACGGGGAGGGAGAGACACGGGGAGGGAGACACGGGGAGGGAGGGAGACACGGGGAGGGAGACACGGGGAGGGAGGGAGACACGGGGAGGGAGACACGGGGAGGGAGACACGGGGAGGNAGAGACACGGGGAGGGAGACACGGGGAGAGGAGACACGGGGAGGGAGACACGGGGAGGAGGGAGACACGGGGAGGGAGGGGGGGAGACACGGGGAGGGGGAGGGGGAGACACGGGGAGGNAGACACGGGGAGGGGGGAGACACGGGGAGGGAGAGACACGGGGAGGGGAGGAGACACGGGGAGGGAGACACGGGGAGGGAGACACGGGGAGGGAGACACGGGGAGAGACACGGGAGAGNGAGACACGGGGAGGAGGGAGACACGGGGAGGAGGGAGACACGGGGGGGGAGGGAGACACGGGGAGGAGACACGGGGGGGGGGAGACACGGAGGAGGGAGACACGGGGAGGGAGACACGGGGAGGAGNGAGACACGGGGAGGNAGACACGGGGAGGGAGACACGGGGAGGGAGACACGGGGAGGGAGAGACACGGGGAGGGAGACACGGGAGGAGGGAGACACGGGGAGGAGACACGGGGGGAGGGAGACACGGGGGGGAGGGAGACACGGGGAGGAGACACGGGGAGGGGGAGACACGGGGAGGGAGACACGGGAGGAGGGAGACACGGGGAGGGAGGGAGACACGGGGGNAGGGAGACAGGGAGAGACACGGGAGGGAGGGAGACACGGGGAGGGAGACACGGGGAGGGAGACACGGGGAGGAGGGAGACACGGGGGGAGGAGACACGGGGAGGGAGACACGGGGAGGGAGGGAGACACGGGGAGGAGGGAGACACGGGGGGGAGACACGGGGAGGAGGGAGACACGGGGAGGAGACACGGGGAGGGAGACACGGGGAGACAGGGAGGGAGACACGGGGAGGGAGACACGGGGAGGAGACACGGGGGGGAGGGAGACACGGGGAGGGAGACACGGGGAGGANGAGACACGGGGAGGAGGGAGACAGGGGGGGAGAGACACGGGGAGGGAGACACACGGGGAGGGAGACACGGGGAGGNAGGGAGACACGGGGAGGGAGACACGGGGAGGGAGACGNAGACACGGGGAGGAGGGAGACACGGGGGGAGACACGGGGGGGAGGGAGACACGGGGNNGGAGGGAGACACGGGGAGGAGGAGGAGGAGACACGGGGAGGAGGGAGACACGGGGAGGGAGACACGGGGAGGAGACACGGGGAGGGAGACACGGGGAGGGAGACACGGGGGGAGGGAGACACGGGGAGNGAGACACGGGGAGAGAGGAGACACGGGGAGGGAGACACGGGGAGGNAGACACGGGGAGGGAGGGAGACACGGGAGGGAGACACGGGGAGGGAGACACGGGGAGAGAGGAGACACGGGGAGAGACACGGGGGGGGAGACACGGGGGGGAGAGACACGGGGAGAGACACGGGAGGGAGACACGGGGAGGGGGGAGACACGGGGAGGAGGTCTTCGTCTTTAGACACGGGGAGGAGGGAGACACGGGGGGAGGAGACACGGGGAGGGAGACACGGGGGGAGAGACAGGGGAGGGAGACACGGGGAGAGAGACACGGGGAGAGAGACACGGGGGGGAGGAGACACGGGGAGGGAGACACGGGGAGGGAGAGACACGGGGAGGGGGAGAGAGGGGAGAGAGACACGGGGAGAGGGAGACACGGGGGAGACACGGGGAGGGAGACACGGGGGGNAGGGGAGACACGGGGGGGAGACACGGGGGGAGGGAGACACGGGGAGGGAGACACGGGGAGGGGAGGGAGACGGGGAGAGGGAGACACGGGAGGAGGGAGACACGGGGAGGGAGACACGGGAGGAGGAGACACGGGGGGAGGAGACACGGGGAGGGAGACACGGGAGAGGGAGACACGGGGGGAGACACGGGGAGGAGGGAGACACGGGAGGCGGAGGGAGACACGGGGGGAGGAGACACGGGGAGGGAGACACGGGAGGGNAGGGAGACACGGGGGGAGGGAGACACGGGGGGAGAGACACGGGAGGAGACACGGGGAGGGAGAGACACGGGGGGGAGGAGAGAGACACGGGGGNAGGGAGACACGGGGGGAGGAGACACGGGGGGAGGGAGACACGGGGGGGGGAGACACGGGGGGAGGAGACAGGGGAGGGAGACACGGGGAGGGAGGGAGACACGGGGGGGAGGGAGACACGGGGAGGAGGGGGAGGGGGAGAGGGGAGGGAGAGACACGGGGAGGGAGACACGGGGGGAGGGAGACACGGGGAGGGAGACACGGGGAGGGAGGGAGACACGGGGAGGAGGGAGACACGGGNAGGAGGGAGACACGGGGAGGAGGGAGACACGGGGAGGTATTAGTAGTGGTAGTTAGTAGTAGTTTGTAGTAATAATTAGTAGTAGTAGCTAGTAGTTAGTAGAGTAGTAGTAGTGTTAGTTAGTAAAGTGTAAATGTTTTGAGGTTTCGGCGACTCTGCATGCGGCCTAGGCCCGAGCGAGGCGCTCACCTCGCCTAGCCGACGGCGATCGGCTCCGGCTCCGGCCCATCTCCACACTCCTCGGCAAACAAACAACAACAACAACAAACAACAACAACAAACAAAGACGGACGACTTCGCTCTGGTTCGACGCTAAATGTTTGAATCGGCCGACTTATGCGGAGAGGCCGATATGGAACGTTCCCGAACCCGAAGCGAAATGGATAAACAACCAGAGCCGTGACGTCACTCGGCAACGTTGCGATGACGTCACGTCACCCGCCGCACTACTTGCTGTGAATGACGTCACTCGGCAATGCAGCGATGACGTCACGTCACCCGCCGCACACTTGCTCCGGATAACGTCACTTGCAAGGTGGCGATGACGTCACGTCACCCGCCGCACACTTGCTCCGAATGACGTCGCCAGACAAGGTTGGGAAGACGTCACTTGCACGCGCGAGCCGTGAATGACGTCACTCGCAATTTCGATGTAAAGCTTCTTTCGTGACTGCAGGGATTCATCTTCTTGGTTCTTTCGGTAAAGTCATCACGTGGAAGGGAAATAATAAAATAATAAAAATAAAACTTTTCTTGCCGTGGTTTTCACACCTGATGATGATTGCTTGTGTTGCAATCGAAACGTGAGAATTTTATTGTTTTATATTTTATTATTTTATTATTTCCCTTCTACGTGACTTTACCGAAAGAACCAAGAAGATGTCACTCGCAATGTTAAGATGTCATAACACTTGCATACGCTCGCCCTGAATGACGTCACTTGCAAGGTTGACTTGACGTCACGTCACCGACACACAACCTTTGAATGACGTCGCTCGCAATAGACGTCACGCCACTCGCCACTCGCTCGCCCTGAGTGACGTCACTTGCAAGNCATTACGAAAACGTCATGTCACCCAATACCAACAACCGCAAAGTGGCGGTGACGTCACCACGGCGGCTGTGCCAGGCTATGTGCACCTTGAGGCCACGTGAAGTGTTGAAGGCTCGCTGTTGACAGGAGGAGGTCACGGGACAGACCCTGCAGGTGCCATGGGTTGACTGCTGTGCCAGGCTAGGTGCATGATGAGGAGGTCACGGGACAGACCAGCAGGTACCATGGGTTGACTGCTGTGCCAGGCTAGGTGCAGGAGGAGGTCACGGGACAGACCCTGCAGGTGCCATGGGTTGACTGCTGTGCCAGGCTAGGTGCAGGAGGAGGTCACGGGACAGACCCAGCAGGTACCATGGGTTGACTGCTGTGCCAGGCTAGGTGCAGGAGGAGGTCACGGGACAGACCCTGCAGGTACCATGGGTTGACTGCTGTGCCAGGCTAGGTGCAGGTCACGGGACAGACCCTGCAGGTGCCGTGGGTTGACTGCTGTGCCAGGCTAGGTGCAGGAGGTCACGGGACAGACCAGCAGGTGCCATGGGTTGACTGCTGTGCCAGGCTAGGTGCAGGAGGTCACGGGACAGACCAGCAGGTGCCATGGGTTGACTGCTGCTGTGCCAGGCTAGGTGCATGAGGAGGTCACGGGACAGACCCTGCAGGTGCCATGGGTTGACTGCTGTGCCAGGCTAGGTGCAGGAGGAGGTCACGGGACAGACCCTGCAGGTGCCATGGGTTGACTGCTGTGCCAGGCTAGGTGCATGAGGAGGAGGTCACGGACAGACCCAGCAGGTGCCATGGGTTGACTGCTGTGCCAGGCTAGGTGCAGGAGGAGGTCACGGGACAGACCCAGCAGGTGCCATGGGTTGACTGCTGTGCCAGGCTAGGTGCAGGTCACGGGACAGACCCTGCAGGTGCCATGGGTTGACTGCTGTGCCAGGCTAGGTGCAGGTCACGGGACAGACCCTGCAGGTGCCAGGCTAGGTGCAGGAGGAGNTCACGGACAGACCCAGCAGGTGCCATGGGTTGACTGCTGTGCCAGGCTAGGTGCAGGTCACGGGACAGACCCTGCAGGTGCCATGGGTTGACTGCTGTGCCAGGCTAGGTGCATGAGGAGGTCACGGNACACCTAGCCAGGCTAGGTGCATGAGGAGGAGTCACGGGACAGACCCAGCAGGTGCCATGGGTTGACTGCTGTGCCAGGCTAGGTGCAGGTCACGGGACAGACCCAGCAGGTGCCATGGGTTGACTGCTGTGCCAGGCTAGGTGCAGGAGGAGGTCACGGGACAGACCCTGCAGGTGCCAGGCTAGGTGCATGAGGAGGAGGTCACGGGACAGACCCAGCAGGTGCCATGGGTTGACTGCTGTGCCAGGCTAGGTGCATGAGGAGGAGGTCACGGGACAGACCCTGCAGGTGCCATGGGTTGACTGCTGTGCCAGGCTAGGTGTGTTAGGGCCGCTGGTCCCTGAAGTCCCTCCGTGCTCCGGGCGTATGGCAGGGGCTCCGCCGTGCGCCGACCCCTCGCTGCTCTGCGAGCAGCTGCTGCCGTCGCTGGGCTCATTGCCCGACGGCTCTCCTCCCGTCCCTCCGCGAGCTCGTGTGAGAGGCATAGCTCGCCGCCCGCTCTCGTTCACCTGCAAACGCTGCGTTGTCTCTCCACGGATCACGCGCTATTAAACGGGGGTCAGGGGTCGGAGGGCGAATGACGCTGCCCTCACCCTGCGCGAGTCCCTGCGGCGATAGACGGAGCGGGGACCTGTGGGCGCACCGACCCTTTCACCACGCTACGAGCGCACACACCTGCGCACACGCGACACCCACTCGTGCCCCGCTCTACGCAGCGCTCCCACGTGACGAGCCGCAGTGTACACAGCTCCACACGCGACACACTGCTCAACAAGATCACACGAGGCCACGCTTCGCTATTAATGATTTATTATATGCTACCTGCGAATTGATGTTAAATCAGTGAGTCGACGAGGCTGGCCTATCCTACTTCCCCTGGACCTATTCCCTATTTATCGGCTTATGATATCCTGTCACCTTGCTACTCACGGGTCGAAGTATTCGGCGTCCTGTGGCTTTTCCTCTATGCTGTCGGGACACGTCACGCGGACGTCCGGAGGGCAGAGCTGGGAGCCGACTTGAACGCGTGCCTCTTGAAGAGAAGTGAAGAGAGAGCGTCCCTACCTTGCTACGCTCCTTTTTATCCTAATTCCCGGACTCGGGCCCCTACCGCCTTCCCACGTACCGTGCGCCTTCGATATGCTAATCGGAATTTGTGCACGGCTCCCCGCGTGCGTCCGCCCTCCCGATTATTCATACCTTCAGCTCAATCATTTACCCACCCCAACAATTGTGCCTGCGCGCTCAAGCGCAACCATCCTAACCTTCCGTGACTATGCGCAAGAGCCCCTGCAGTCCTGCTACTCATGCTGTCCCGTCCTTCCCCTGCTGGCCTCGTCGACGCGTGGGGGGGGGGGTGTGTGTGTGTGGGGGATGTGTTTCAACCGCGGTGGCCGAATGCCCTTCGCCGCGGCCACACCATATTAAGGCCGGTCGCAGCGCCACGGTGCAACGTAGCGTCGGGGGAGGTCATCCAATTCCCTGATCGCCGGAAACCGTGAGAGTTAATCCCGATAAGGGTTTCTCGGATAAAAACCGGTCGATCAGGTGTCCTCCCCTTCCAGCTCTATGGGGGGGGGGGGGGGGGATGCGTGCAGGTGTGTTCATGTGAGGTGAGGTGAGGGGACGAGGGGTTGGCTCCGTTGCTTGGTGGTGGCGAGGTCGGGGATGGGACGCCTGCCGAACGGCTTCGTGGCGGCGGCATCACACTATCACTACAGCAGCGCATTCCGACTGTGGTGGTTCCTGCTATTACAGCAGTACATAGCGACTGTGGTGGTACCTGCTATCACTACAGTAGTGCATGCGGACTCTATAGCAATATATATCGACTCTACAGCACAAAGTACTCAGCTAACAGAGTGGCGTGGTAAGGCCTAGTCCAGTACAAAGCCCCCGGCCTCGCCTAGATTGCCCAGCCAGCCGAGGCTGGGTGCTTGGACGCTACCCCCGCCCGCGCTTCAATAATACTATCTAAGCGCTATAATATTAGTATCTACCGACCCTATAGTAGTCAGTGTACACATTGGGGTGAGGGGTGGAAGGGGAGAGAAGAGGACATGACACTTTGATTAATTTACATCAGCGTCGCGTGTATTTTTTTTTTGCATTTTGAACGCAAAGGAGAAATCCCCCCACCATCCACTGATGACGAGCATGCATTGCCAAGGGCAACCCCGTGCACAAAAACGCTATTTTAACTAATTTAAAGGTGACAGACATGGAAAAGGAATAGCCTATGCCAAGCACGAGGCGTACGACGTGGTACCCGGCCAAATTTTTTTTAACGTAAACCTCATGGTTCACGAGCCAAATCCTTCGCAAGCGCGCTTACGCAGACAGACAAACAAAACACGTTCCTTCGGAGTGGGCAGGTAGGAACTTGGTTGGACAGCGCATTCATGCACGACAGACAAATATGCACGAGACAGACAAATAATCTCTGGTGGGCAGTGTGGAACCTGTTGTTCCTACCTGTGTACAAGATAACTTGACTTTAGGGAGCCAGGTAGCCAGCCCCCTTAACTATCGGCCCTCCCCTTGCTTAGGCCCCTCCCTTTACCCCCCTTCCTTAGGCCCCTCCCCTGACCCCCCTCCATTAGGCCCCTCCGCTGACCCCCACCCCCTGACCACCCCCCCCCTTAGGCCCCTCCCCTGACCCCCCTTCCTTAGGCCCCTCCCTGACCCGCCTCCCTTATGCCCCTCCCCTCTCCGTACCCGGCAGTAGGTCTCCACCAATCAAAGAGCTGTTTATATTATATATATTTATGCACGACAGACAGTCAGACAGACAAATAATCCCTGGTGGGCAGTGTGGAACATTGTTCTTACCTGTAAAATGCCTTTTATATATAAGATACTGTGTATATCTGTGTGTGTGAGTAAGTAGAACTAACCTCTCTGTGCAACTCCTCCACACAGAGAAGAAGTCGACCAGCTGGTGGAATTTCTGTGCAGGTAAACTTTGACGTCACCCCGCCTCCACGTGATCGCTTGTGTGGTGACGTTGTCATGACGCTGTGATGGTGATGGTGTGTGATGGTGTAGTTCTAGATTTGAAGCTTTCGTGACTGCAAGGATTCATACTCTTAGGTTTTTTCGGTAAAGTCACGTAGGTAAAAAATAAAATTAAAATTAATAAAAGTAAAATAATAAATCACTATTTTATTTTTTTCTATCAATTTTATTTTTTACCTACGTGACTTTACCGAAAAAACCTAAGAGTATGATGGTGTAGTGTATAGTGTAGTGTATAGTAGTGTAGTGATTAGTTTTGTACAGTGTAGTAGAGTCTATACAGTAGTGCAAAGTTTTGTACAGTGTAGTATATAGTAGTGGAGTGTATACAGTAATGTATAGTAGTGTACAATGTAGTATATGGTTGTGTTGTAGTGTAGTAGTGTATAGTAGTGTAGTAATATAGTAAATAGTAGTGGAGTAGTATATAGTAGTGTAGTGTGTTGTAGTATGTAGTAATGTAGTATATAGGTATTCCTCCACTAAGGGCAACTGTTCCCCCCTCACTTGGAGAGCACAATCCACCATCTGTCGGGAATGAACCATGATCTCAGGTTTGGAGGTGCTGATCGTCATCCCAGCTGCTTCACACTCAGCATCAATCAGTTCAAGTGCACGCTGGAGATCACAGACTGACGAGGCAAAGAGAGCGACGCCACCTCCATAACCCGTACTGGATACTCTCCATAGCTCGGCTGCACCTTGATATCCTGTCCATGAAAATCACAAACAGGAGTGGAGGCAAGACGTATCATTGGCAGAGTCCAACACCCACAGTGAACAAATTTGATTTAATACCAAGACTGCGGATACAGCTGTAGGGGTGTTACGGAGGGGCTGTTATACAATGGAATCAGATGGGAAAGAAACACAGTGGGCGTGGCTATGTCGGTGCACGGGAAGGTGCTCCCAGCGACGTCCGCATCGGGCAGTCTGGGGGCTGACTCGGAGCTGGGATCCCCGGGGCCCCACCCCTCAGCGGGGGTTTTGGTATAAAAGGGGATGAGCCGGAGGGCTCAGGTAGAGATGTTGAAGCTAACCAGTGAAGACTGAAGATCGTCGTAGATAGAGCCCTGGACTCCCCTGGATCGCCGCCCTTATCAGGGCCGAACAGGATCGAGCCAGCGGCGTGGTCCCGAGAATCAGAGCCGGTGCGCTTGTAAGAGCTGGTCTGGGACTCCGGGTACCGTGAGCCCGACTTACCAGTGTCGGGCTAGCTAGCCTCCCCTAGGCCGTTAGTGGAGGACCCAGAGGTAGGCTAGGCGTAGCTAGAGAGTGTATCCCCAGTTAGACTGGTGAGGGGCCGATACCCCCTCCAGTGTTGTATGTCAGTGTTGTGCTGTACCGACACGGAATACATACGTGTGCCTCCAACCCGGCGTCCAAGTCTCCTGGAACACTATTACACAGCTCTAACTCCGGATAGCACACAAAAGCGGCACCAGTACATCATACTCCCGCAGCACCTCCCACAATACATTCCGGGGAACATAGTCATATGCCTTCTCCAAGTTTACGAAGCAGAGGTAGACTGGAGAAGCATACTCACATCACCCTTAAATATATGTGAGAGAGAAAAGAGTTGTCCATTGTTCCATGACCATGATGGAATCCACATTGTTCCTCCTGAATCTGAGGCTTGACCACTGGGTGTAGCCTCCTCTTCAGCACTCCAGCTAAGGCTTTACCTGGCACGCCGAGTAGTGTGATCCCTCTGTAGTTGGAGCACACCTTCTTGTCCTCTTTCTTAAAAATGGGGACCACGACCCCAGTTTGCCAATCCAAAGGTACTGTACCCGCCTTCCATGCACAATTGAAGAGGCGCGTTAACCACGACACTCCTACACTGTCCAGTGCTTGTGTAATGGGTTCCGGAGACACTTGTAGAGGCAACTTCTTTATTACAATCCAACAGCACTCCAACAGTCCTGATACTCTGTTACAGCCTAGGTACACAGCCTAGGTACACAGCCTAGATACACTACCCTGGCTACGCTCTGGAACTCGCCCTCACAAGGACGTAGAGTCGGGAGTTCCAGAGTCCCACCACTGGCTCTCACAGCGTCCCAGGGTCCTGAGACGGCTGGTCTTGGGTCTTGGGTCTTGAGCTACAACTGGCCCTGATCGGCCAGGGAGCTCCCCTTTTATGCCTAGCCCTCAACGAAGGGTGGGGCCGTGTGCGCCCCAGATATCCCACAGAGCACACACAGCCCCCCCCCGTTGGTGGCGCCAAGGGGCTTAACTGTCTGGGGTGCCTGGGATCCCAGCGCCTGGCGCCGATGGCTTATCTGCCTAGGGTCCCAGAGCCCCCAGCAGGCCCTCCCCTCTTATGTCACTACACTAGAAACAACTCTGCACGATTCTCATCCACCCCAGCAGCCTTGCCGCTACAAAGGTTCTCAACCGCCGCAGCAACTTCAGCAGCCGTGATGGATCTGACCCCCCACCCCCAGCTGTTTCCAGGGCTGCCTCCTGAAAGGAGGGCATCTCCACCTGGTTGAGGAGCTTCTTAAAGTGTTCCTTCCACCTCTCGACTATCTCCTCAGTTGAGTTCAATGTTACGCCACCCTGACTGAGAACAGTCTGGGTCACGTCCCGTCGACCCCTCCTAAGGCGTTGGACGGTCTGCCAGAACAGAACTTTGAAGCTCCCCGCTAGTCCCTCTGCAAGGCTTCTCCAAACTTCTCCCGCACCTGGGATTTTGCTTCAGCAACTGCTACTGCTGCTGCCCTCTTGGCGATCCGGAAACCTCTCAATTGAGTTGGGAAACCTTTATCTGAGCACAGCTCGGAAAGCATCCTTCAACTTCACAGCTTCCCTCACCACCGGTGTCCACCAGTGGGTCCAACTGTGGGGCGGCGTGTGCGGGGCACACGGAGAGAGCGGAGCGGCCACCAGCGAGTGCGGGCCACACGGAGCGTGCGCGGGACGCGCGGCGGAGGCGGCGCGGGTCCGGCCGAGGACCAGCGGGGTGCGATACGAAGAACCTAAGTAAACGACAACGGAGACCAAGAGAGCCTGACAGAGTTGTTTATTACACCTGTACCCGGCCGCACCAGAGTCGCAAATGGGTACCCGTACCCGTACCCGGCAGGGTACGGGTAGCCGGGTACCCGATTGCGACCTCTGCCCAGTGCTCCTAACCGAAGGACTGAGATATAGAGTGGTCCTCGTGATAGAGAGCACGCTAGACTGGAGGCTGGACTTCCCCAGGAATCGGGTGGAAGGGGCCGTTAGCCCTTTGTGTTAGATGGCCCTGTACTGTCATTGTTATAAATAAACGTGTTGCCTTCAGTGAAGACTGGGTCTCCATCATTACCACTTCAAATATAGTAGTGTAGTGTGTATTAATTTTTCGTAGTTTAGTAGCATATCATAGTTTAGTAGTGTGTAGTGTATAAGTATATTTAGTAGTATATTGTGTAGTATATCGTCGTGTAGTAGTACATTTAGTAGCATAGTATATAGTAGTGTAGTGTGTAGTAATATATAGCAGTATAGTATATGGTAGTATATAGTGTAGTGTATATATATGTGAGTATGTAGAACTAATTGCTCTGTGGAACCCCCCCCCCGAACACACAGAGGAGAAATCGACCAACTGGTGGATTTTCAGCGCCAGAGGTAAACGATGACGTCACCACACCTCCACGTGATCGCTTGTGTGGTGACGCTACTGTGACACTGTGTGATGATGATGCTGTATGATGGTGATGCCATAGTGTATAGTGTAGGGTAGAGTAATGTAGTGTGTAGTTTAGAGTATAGTGTATACTGTAGTGTATAGTTGTGTGCAGTGTAGTGTATACAGTAGAGTATAATAGTGTACGGTGTAATGTAGTGTTATGTACAGTTGTGTAAAGTGTAGTGTACACCGTAGTTTATAGTAGTGTAGTGCATAGTGTAGTGTGTTGTAGTGTATAGTAGTATATATTAGTTTAGTAGTGTATAGTTTAGTAGTAGTATTTCTTGTAGCATAGCATAAATAAATATATATTAGTGCGTAGTGCTGTAGTATAATTAGTAGTCTTTTTTTTCGTATGGATGCGAAGCAGCAGCTTAAACATGTAATTTAGAATTGTTATCGACTCACTTGTCTGATCAGATGCAGAATTGATCTTGTCCGCTCCTCCTTTAAAGGAGTGAAGACATCACCTGCCTACAATGTGATCAATCGTTTGGCGTTGGTGGCTCCACTCGCAGGCAACCAAATATTTGATGGCACCATTTGTCCATCAGGTGGCCACATTAGTTCATAGTCGACCATTGGCGGAATGAAAGGGTGAAACAACGGGGAGTTTCGAAGGCAGGGTCCTGTACAATAAGTTTATTTTTGACGTCGACCACAGTCCAGACTTGCTTCCATCTTTCGCCTTCATTTATATTTGTGGCGTGGAGTGAGGCTGCTCAGATCCAGAATGTGTGACGTGATTTTTGGTGAAGAGGCAGCACTGGGTGTATGTCCCGATGTATCAGAAGGTGCGGCGGGTTAACGAGAATGTTTTAGTACTCGTTGATGGCCGCTGCTTCGCGACATTGCGGCGGAGTGACGTGGGTGAGCACCGGTGTAAGAGGCCGTAGTATACCCCCAGGCCGTAGTATATCCGGGGTTAAAACGGCCTAGGCTAGATTATACCCGGGTATATTATGGCCTAGGCCAATTTATACTCTGGGGTATATTATGGCCTAGGCCAAATTATACCCCCATGATAGTAATAGTGTTGAGCGATATACACGTGAATTACTAAATTTTACTAACATTTTATTTAAAACTGTAAACACATAGACTTTGATTACTTCAACCAGAAAAACTTTTAATAATAACCCTAAATCTATCCCTAACCCTAACCTTATCCTTATCCCTAAACCTATCCCTATCCCTAACCCTATCCCTAACCCTAAAAATGCTTCAATTGATAAAATTGAGATTCTTACTTCCATTTATACGCTTTTTAGATGTCGATTGAAGTTCGTTTGAACTTTCACATGGGGCATATTCTGGCCTGGAGGGGTATGGTCTGGCCCAGTCGAGTTTAAACCCCCGGGGGGTCTAGTTTAGCCGAGGACACTTTATCCCCCGGGTATACTCTGGCCTGGCCAAACTATACCCGGGTATAATCGGGGCAGGGGTTATTTTAGCCTGTTACACCGGGATCCACTGGGTCAGCGTTGACTTCAGTGTACCTGAGATGAAAACCCCATGGACAGCCAAAACCACCAATACACAAGTTGTGCAAGATATGGGCACTGACAGGCAACTGCTGAAGACCATCATTAGCAGGAAGTGTTACTACCTAGGCCACATTGCCCGAAACGACCACAAATACCAGCTATTAAAGCAAATCCTGGAAGGAAAAATCGAAGGGAAAAAACGACCAGGACGGCCAAAAACGACATGGCTCAGTAACATCAAAACATGGCTACAATTAACAACAGCAGCACAAACTCTACACGCCGTGCTAGACCGGGACCAATATCATCGTGAAGTCGCATACGCCGTTAGGCAGCACTAAAGAAGAAGAATAACTCGAGTGCGAGCGTTGCTTCCCCACACTGGTGAGCAATAGTCTCTCGTCGAATGCACGAGGTCGAGTGTGGCAGTCCATGGTGTTTGCGCATCACAGCCACAACTAGTTCCTGCCGGTTTATGGATAATGTTCGTGCGGGTTTTTATTTTGTTGCTGAACTGCTCAATGTGACCCAGCACCACTCCACGTATTTCGGGAGTGGGTCGTGGGTGACGGTTTTACCACAAAACTCGATCTTCAGCGTACTTTTTGCGTCTGCGTTGTTGAGATGGAATCCTGAGGACACTGTCTTTGTCAGATTTGGCTTACGTCACCAGGAGTAGAAATCATCTTCCAAATTCTCTAGGTCAGTGTTCAAGGTGTCTTGAGTGGCGCTGAGTGTCATCGCCCGGCTGGCCAGTGCTAGGTCATCTGCACAAATTAACTTGCGGTTTAATGTGGCCGGCATGTCGCTGGTGTAAAGATGAAATGGGTCTGGTGCTAATACCGACCCTTGCAGTTGGCAATTTTTTAGAGTTCGTGGGTCGCTGAACTGGTTTCCAAGATGGATGCGAAATTGTCAGTCGCTGAGCATAGTGGTGATCAAGCAAGCCGTTCTTTCACACTTGATGGTGTTGGCGAGTTTAAAGAGCTACACTGAACGCATTTCTAAATCATCTCACCTCGCAAAACCCATCCATCCAGTTCACAATGGAAGTGGAAGCTGACAGAACTCTACCATTTTTGGATATTCTGCTCATACGGGGTCGTAATGTTAAAATAACACACGGTGTTTACCGAGATAAAACGCATACTGACGCCTATCTGAATGCAGAGTCACACCATCACCCGCCCAGAAATCTGCTCTCATCAAGACTCTCGTTCATCGGGCTAAGAAAGTGTCAGATGGTGATAGTCTGAGAAGTGAAATGAAACATGTTAAAGAAGCACTACAATTGAACGGTTACAATGATGCACAAATCAACAGGGCATGGAATGCCAAAACCAAATCAAATAACAAGAGCATTGAAACTGCCCAAGTAATACAAATGATCAAAATACCGTACATTGCGAGAGTAACTGGTAAACTAACCAGATGTTTGGAAAAAAACAAAACATCCGTGTCGGGTTTGGCATGGTACATAAAATACATAAATTCATATCTGGTACAAAATATGCATTATCGAAGCTATCAACAGAAGATACGTACCGGACTAATTGTACTTGTGGCAAATGTTATGCCGGGCAAACAGGACGAATGATCAGCACGAGACAAAAAGAACACCAAATAAATATTAAATACTCCCAAATACAACTGTCAGCAGTAGCAGAACACGCGTGCCCACAAGGACACTCAATTGATTTTGATGTTGAAGTTACGTGCAAAACTAGTTACTACTGGTCAAGACTAATTGTAGAATCTATAGAAATTGAAAGAAATACAAAAATTGTAACCGTTCGGATAGCTACCGACTTATTGTTGCGTGGAAGCGAATAATCAAATCAGACATTGTTTAAATGCATGCCTATACAGGCTACCATACTTCAATAGGGATTACCCTTGGTATGGCTATTTTAATAGAGGAAGGACTAGTTTAGTAACTAGTGTAGTTAGCCTGGCGGTCACCACCATAGGTTGTTATTCTGTTAAGGGGGAAAGTTACCCCGTGTGTTGGAACTGAATAAATGTGTTGCCTCCAAGTCTACTTTTGCGACTCAGTTGAACCCATTACATATAGGTTAGTAGTGTATAGTAGTGTAGTGTGTAGTAGTATATAGTAGTGCAGTGTGTAGTAGTATATAGTAGTGTACTAGTATATAGTAGTGTATAGTAGTGTAGTGTGTAGTAGTGTATAGTAGTGTAGTATATAGTAGTGTATAGTAGTGTAGTGTGTAGTAGTGTATAGTAGTGCAGTGTGTAGTAGTATATAGTAGTGTATAGTAGTGTAGTGTGTAGTAGTATATAGTAGTGTATAGTAGTGCAGTGTGTAGTAGTATATAGTAGTGTATAGTAGTGTAGTGTGTAGTAGTATATAGTAGTGTATAGTAGTGTAGTAGTATATAGTAGTATATAGTAGTGTATAGTAGTGTAGTGTGTAGTAGTATATAGTAGTATATAGTAGTGCAGTGTGTAGTAGTGTATAGTAGTGTATAGTAGTGTAGTGTGTAGTAGTATATAGTAGTATATAGTAGTGTAGTGTGTAGTAGTATATAGTAGTGCAGTGTGTAGTAGTATATAGTAGTGTATAGTAGTGTAGTGTGTAGTAGTATATAGTAGTGCAGTGTGTAGTAGTATATAGTAGTGCAGTGTGTAGTATATATCAGTGTAATAGTATATAGTAGTGTATAGTAGTGTAGTGTGTAGTAGTATATAGTAGTGCAGTGTGTAGTATATAGCAGTGTAATAGTATATAGTAGTATATAGTAGTGTAGTAGTGTATAGTATTACTTGTGTTGGACATGAAGAAAAAACATGCTCTGGTAATATGTGGCATTGTCGATTTAAAGCTTTCGTGACTGCAGGGATTCATCTTCTTGGTTCTTTCGGTAAAGTCACGGAGAAGGGAAATAATGAAATAATTAAAATAAAACATAATAAAATACAATTCTCACGATGTTTCGGCTGCTTGTGTTGTGGCCGAAACGTCGTGACAATTCTATTTTATTATGTTTTATTTTTATTATTTTATTATTTCCCTTCTACGTGACTTTACCGAAAGAACCAAGAAGATGTGGCATTGTCTTTGAAAATGGTTGGTCCACAAACAGAGACAGCTTTCTTTAGAGCCAACCAGTGTTAGATCAGACGAGGCAAAAAAGGCGAACAGCACTGGTCTACCACTGGTTGAGACAAGTACTGTGTGTGGTTAATGCAGACTTGATTCATTGCAAAAGTTGCTGTTTTAACATCTTAACACCTCCTGTTGTATTGTCAGAATGGGTACAACCTATTTTTATGTAGTATGTAATGTAGTATATATATGTGTGTGTGAGTATTTAGAACTTACCGCTCTGTGTCACCCCACACAGAGGAGGAGTTGACCATCTTGTGTTATGTTGGCGTCTTGGCACTCGGAGGAGGTAAGCGATGACGTCACCACGCCTCCACGTGACGACGGTGTGTGATGGTGTGTGATGGTGATCGTCTGTGATGCTGTGTGTGATGGTGATGCTGTTCGTGATGCTGTGTGATGGTGATGCTGTGTGATGGTGATATTGTTCGTGATGCTGTGTGATGATAATGCTGTGTGTAATGCTGTGTGATGGTGATGCTGTTCGTGATGCTGTGTGATGGTGATGCTGTGTGTGATGCTGTGTGATGGTGATGCTGTGTGATGCTGTGTGTCATGCTGTGTGTCATGCTGTGTCTTTGTGTGTAGTGTGTGGTTGTGTGTAATGCTGTGTGAGGCTGTGTGAAGCTGTATGTGATTCTGTGTGAGGCTTTGTATGATTCGGTGTGATGCTGTGTTAGGCCGTGTGATGCTGTGTGATGCCATGTGATGCCATGTGATGCTATGTGTGGCTGTATGTGATGCTGTGTGTGATGTGAGTGAGGCTGTATGTGATGCTGTGTGTGATGCTGCGTTAGGCTGTGTGTACCCTGTGTGTGATGCTGTGTGAGGGGTGGACAGTCCTCTACTCGGGGCAGGAGAGTGCCAAACAAGAGCCACAGGGAGTGGCTCTTCTTCTGAACAAAAGAATGAAGGGAGCGTGGGAGCGTGGCGGTGAGGTGTGGGAAGCTGTGAACCCCAGGATACTTTGGGCTCGCCTTCCCATCAACCGGAGGCGAGGAGTGGTGGTCGTGGTTACTTATGCCCCCACCGAAGACGATCATCCGTGGAGGGATGCAGGCAAAGCCGATGAGTCAGATGCCTTCTATGACCTCCTGTCACAGGTGCTGGCTAAAGTGGCCACTCGGGACAGAGTCATCTTGTTGGGTGACTTCAATGCCCGAGTTGGTCATGATGCTGACACCTGGTCTGGAGTGATTGGAAGGCATGGGCCAGATCAGCTCAATAACAACAGTAGGAGGCTGCTAGATCTTTGTGCAGCCCATGGGCTTGTAATTACCAACAAGCTCTTCCGGCATTAGCGCATCCACACAACATCATGGATGCATGCCGGGTCCAAGCAAGAACATCTGCTGGACTACATAGTGACGGACCAGCGGATGCGAGCCCATGTCCTTGACACCAGGACCTACCGTGGAGCTGATCTGCCCTCTGACCATCGACTAGTCATCTGTAAGATGCGCCTGCCATTCTTCCACTAAGGTGGTGGGTGTACACCCAGGACCTCATTCCAACCTAAAGTGGCCTGGTCTCAGTTAGCTGATGAAACTTGCAAGCGAGAATTTCATCAACACTTGCAGCTGGGGTTGGCATCGTCCCCCACTCCTCCTGATGTCGAGGGTAAATGGGCGAGGTTTAGGACTGTGACTCATGCAGCTGCAATGGCTGCTTTGGGTACACGGTCCAGACCTCCCGATAAACCCTGGCTGACAGAGAAGGTGTTAAGGATAGTTGAGAAAAAGCGACAGGCCCCTTCTCATCGGTTACAGCATCCCACGTCAGAGAATGAGGAGGCTTACCGCAGCCTTCGCTCGGAGGTTCGGAGAGCCGTAAGGTGCTGCAAGGATGGGTGGTGGTCGCGGGTTGCTGAGGAGATGGAGTCTGCCTCAGTGGCCCGCGATCACAAATCACTATTTAACGCCATCAAAAAAGTAACCTGCAGCACCACACCTATTACCATCATTAGGGGAAAACGGTGATCCAATCTCCGAGGGGAGGGGAAATCCCTCAGCCAGGAAAACATCATGGCACAAAGTGGGGATAACCCTGCTGAGGCTGCGGTGCCTCAAATATTGGAAGAAGTCACCCCTGTGAGTGGCTGGCTGAGGTGCCATCTGTTGAGGAAGTACTGAAGGCGATCCGGAGTTTGAGACCAGGAAAGGCACCGGGCAGAGATGATCTCCCAAGCGAAATGCTGAGAGAGGGTGGCGTTTGTGCACAGACTGCCCTATATGACATCATAACAACAGTCTGGACCACTGGACGGGTTCCGCAGGATTTGAAGGATGCCCTGGTGGTCTCCCTCTTTAAGAAGGGGGACCGCACAGACTGTAACAACTACAGGGGCATCTCACTCCTCAGTGTGCCGGGACAGGTCCTGGCAAGGATTATTCAACATCGCCTTGCCAGGCACTCTGAGGAGAGGCTTGTGGAGCCCCAATGCGGTTTCAGGAAAGGGCGGTCCTGCACAGATACCATATTTTCTGTCCGTCTGCTACCGCATAGGTGTAGGGAATTCCAACAAGACCTACATCTCTGCTTTATTGACCTGGTCAAGGCCTATGATACCATCAGTAGGCTTGGGCTCTGGGTTGTTCTTCGTGCTTTCGGAGTCCCTAACCCTCTGCTCACGATCGTTAAGGACCTTCATGATGGTGAGCGGGCCCGGGTAAAACTACGTGGCCGGGAGTCAGAGCCTTTCCCTGTACACCTTGGGGTGCGACAGGGATGTCCACTGGCTCCCACATTATTTAACATCTATTTGACCACGTAGTTTGTGAAGCCTTCAACAGCTGTACCGGGGGAATCTCCATTTGGTACAGATATAATGGGAGGCTGATCGATGCCCGGGTGCGATCAAGGGATGGCTCCCTATTGGTCAACCACGTTATGTATGCCGATGATTGGATAATAGCTGCTCATTCAGAGGAGGAGTTGGAGATGCTGCTGCTGAGACTGGAGCATGCCACTAAGAGGTGGGCCTTACCATCAGCCCCACCAAAACTAAGCACCTGCCTGGGTATTTTGTACTTCGGACACTCCACCCCCACAACTTCCAATCGGTGATGGGGCAGTAGTGGAGAGAATGGAGAGTTTCCCATACCTGCACAGTGTGCTTATGACCGGCTCCAGTTTAACAGCAGAGGTCTCACTCCGAATCAGTCGAGCGGCAATATCTTTTCATCGGTTGCGTAACGCTGTGTGGAAGCTACCTGGTCTGTCGCTCCGCCCGAAGCTTCAGGTCTTCTCGGCCACAGTCATTTAGGCTGGCCTGCCTACGATCCATCCTGGGTTTAACCAGGCTGGATTGTGTGAGGAGCTCACAAATCCTTGAAAGATCTGGGCAAAGTCCCATCGGTGAGCTCCTCCGGCAGGCAAGGCTGCATTGGCTGGGTCATGTAGCCCGCATGCCCAGCCACCGCATGCCTAAACAGCTTTTGTTCGAGGGGGATAAACAGGCGCGGCACGGGCTAGAGAAGAGATGGAGTGATGTGGTACAGGAGGACGTGGAGCTGAGTGGACTTGCCGATGACTGGTACCAGCGGTGTCAAGATCGGCCTCTGCGGAGGAGGCTCGTGAAGGACACTACTGGGCAGTTGGAGGCAGTCGCCCTCCAACAACAACGGAGGGCGGAGGAGCGACGCTCACAACAACGAGCGGAGTGCCGGGTGGCTAAAGCACAGCAGGTTGGCACAGTAGGGGGCACAGGTGGTGCATCAGCCAGTCATCTCGGTCATCTCGGTCAGTCGACCCGTGGCACCTGGATCTGCCCCATGACCTCCTGCCAGCGGGCGTTCGACACTTCACGTGGCCTCAAGGTGCACATGGCCTGGCACAAGCGTCGTGGTGACGTCACCGCCACTTAGTGGCGATTGGCGGTTGTTGTTGTTGTTGATGATGCTGCGTTAGGCTGTGTGTGATGCTGTGTGAGGGTGATGCTGCTGCGACGCCATACATCCACGTGTTCATTTGTGTGATGGTGTTTTTGTTATCATCATCGTTGTTGTTGTCGGCTCGCCTCCCCCTCCTCACTGTTGTTATCTTTGCTGTTGTTCCCATTCTTGATGTTGTTGTGAGCCAGTGGGCGCAGTTGTTGTGGTCATTGGAATAAGAGCCATGGGCTTCACCGCCGAAGGGATCGCCGCCGGCTCCATGGCCGCCTGGCTCATGGCGCGGGAAGCGCAGCCAACGGAGGAGGGGTGGTGGACGGAGGGTCGTGGCCACGCTGCAGTCCATCGGTACGGAGGTGCAGGGCCTTGGAGTGAAGGGCTTCTGGCCAGGGCTGTTAGGGGGCAAGTGCTGTGAGTACTAGCGAGTAGAGGAAAGACAGAGACAAAGTACTCCCAGGTAGCCTCTAGCAGGGATGTAGTGGCAAGTGCTGTTGTAGTAGCGAGTAGAGGAAAGGCAGAGACAAAGGTACTCCCAGTAGCCTCTAGCAGGGATGTAGTGGCAAGTGCTGTTGTAGTAGCGAGTAGAGGAAAGCAGAGACAAAGTACTCCCAGGTAGCCTCTAGCAGGGATGTAGTGGCAAGTGCTGTGTAGTAGCGAGTAGAGGAGACAGAGACAAAGTCACTCCAGGTAGCCTCTAGCAGGGACGTAGCGGCAAGTGCTGTTGTAGTAGCGAGTAGAGAGACGCAGAGACAAAGTCACTCCAGTTAGCCTCTAGCAGGGATGTAGTGGCAAGTGCTGTTGTAGTAGCGAGTAGAGGAGACGCAGAGACAAAGTCACTCCCAGTTAGCCTCTAGCAGGGATGTAGTGGCAAGTGCTGTTGTAGTAGCGAGTAGAGGAGACAGAGACAAAGGTACTCCCAGGTAGCCTCGATCACGACGTAGCCTTGCCTGCCGGAGGAGCTCAGTGATAGGACTTAGTCGAGATATTTCAAGGTTTTGTGAGCTCCTGATACAATCCATCCTGGTTAAAGCCGGGAAGGATCATAGGCAGGACAGCCTGAACTTTTCTAACCGGTGAAGATGTTCTATTAGGCAAGTCCACGTTTCGCAAGCGTAGAGAAGGGAGGGCATGACCGTGGCCGAGAAGACCTGAAGCTTGGGTGGAGCGACAGACCAGGTAGCTTCCACGCAGTGTTACATAGCTGATGAAAATATATTGCCGCTTGACTAATTCGGAGTGAGACCTCTGCTGTCAACCAAAGCTGGTCATAAGCACACTGCCCAGGTATGTAAAACTCTTCACACTCTTCACAACTGCCCATCACTAATGTGGAGTTTAGGTGTAGAGTTTTTGATGGTACAAAATACCCAGGCAGGTGCTTAGTTTTTGTGAGGCTGATGACAAGACCCCACCCCTTAGTGGCATGCTCCAGGTCTAGCAGCAGCACCTCTAACTACTCCTCTGACTGAACAGCAATCACCAAAACATCACTGGCATGCGTAACATGGTGGACCAATAGGGACCCATCTCTAGACTGCACCTGGGCATTGATCAGCCTCCCATTGCATTTGTACCAGATGGAGATTCCTCCAGAACAGCCCTAGAAGGCTTCTAGAATTACGTTTTCGAAAAGACGTTGTGCACCCCAAGGTGAACAAGGAATGGCTCCAATTCCCAGGCACATAGCTTTAACCGGGCCTTCCCACCATCATGAAGGTCCTTAATTATTGTCAGCAGAGAGTTAGGGACTCCAAAAGCACGAAGAACAACCCACATCCCAGGTCTATTGATGGCATCATAGGCCTTGACCAGGTCAATAAAGCAGAGATGTAGGTCTTGTTGGAATTCCCTAAACCTCTAATGTAGAAAACGAACAGAAAACATGGCATCTGTACAGGACCACCCTGGCCCACAACCACATTGGAGCTCTGCAGGCCTCTCAGCGTGCCTGGCAAGGCGATGTTGAATAATCCTCGCCAGGACCTTGTGCGGTCCCCTTATTAACGAGTGGGACCACCAGGGCATCATTAAAATCCTGTGGAACCCGTCAAGTGGTCCAAGCTGTTACTATGATGTCACGCAGGGTGGTTTGCACACAAACCCCACATTCCCTCAGCATTTTGCTTGGGATATCATCTCTTCCATCGTTCTTTCTGGTTTCAGACTAAAGATCGCCTTCCGTACTTCCTCAAAAGATTGCACCTCAGCCAGACACTCACAGGAGGTGACTACTTTTCCAATATTTGAGGCACAGCATGCTCAGCAGGGTCATCCCCACTTTGTCCCATGATGTTTTCTGGACTGAAGGATTTCCTTTCCCCCAGGATCTCACAGAAATGTTCAGCAAACCTCCAACCTTGTTCCTGGTGGTCGGAGATCAGATCACTGTTCAGTTATTTAAGGATAGTGATAGGTGTGGTACTGCAAGTTCCTTTTTGATGGAGTTAAAAGTGATTTATGATCACGGGCTACTGAGGCAGACTTCATCTTCTCAGAAACCCACGATCACCACTCATCCTTGCGGCGTCGCACGGCTCTCCGAACCTCTGAGCGAAAGCTGTGGTAAGCCTCCTCATTCTCCAACGTGGGATGCTTTAGACAGTGGGTGTGGGCCTGTTGCTTTTTCTCAGCCAGCCGCAACACTTCCTCCATCAGCCAGGGTCTCTATGGAGGTCTGGACCGTGTACCCTCAGTACCCATTGCAGCTGCATGAACTACAGTCCTAAACCTTGCCCATTACCCCTTGGCTTCAGGAGAAGGGGGCATGATGCAAACCCCAGCTGCAAGCAATGATTAAGTTCTCGCTTCTAACTTTCATCAGCTAGCTGAGACCATGCTACTAAGGGTTTGAATGGGGTCCTAGATGGACACCCACCACCAGAGTGGAATAATTGCAGGTGCATCTTACAGTTGACAAGCCGATGGTCAGTGGGCATATCAGCTCCACGGTAGGACCTAGTGTCAAGGACATGGGTCCGCATCCACTGTTCTGTCACTATATAGTCCAGCAGATGTTCTTGCTTGGACCTGGTGTGCATCCATGATGTTGTGTGGATGTGTTGATGCCAGATCAGCCCCCTACAGTAGCTTGGGGCTTACAGCTTCCCACACATCACTGCCATGGTCCCACACCCCACTCATTATTTTCTTCAGAAGAAGAGCCACTCCCAGTTGTTTGGCAGTCTCCTGTCTTAAGTAGAAGACTGCCACTCCTCATGGTGACTGGACTTTCTGAATGCTGTATAGATCCAGGCAGTACTTGTCCAGCTCCTGACAGAGGACTGGCAACCTCTCTTTCGCAGTGAGTGTTCAAACATTCTACATGGCCACCGTCAGTGGTTTTTTGTCGTTTCTGGAGGAACCCCGAGGGTGCCGGGATCAGTCTCCTGGCTCCGTCAAATGGGGTTTGGCCAGGAAACATCTTAGACAACAATCCCCCCAGGGCCTCCAGCACAAGCTTAGCTAGATATTATCCCGTGTGTTTGTGGAACTTGAATTGAAGGTGGAGGTGGTACCAGCATCTTGCACCTGTCCGGAGCCCCCATTAGCCGCTGTGTTGGCTATACTTGCCATGAGGGGTATTGCCGATTTTGGGATTGGCCATTCCCCCATGCTCACCACAGCATTGCCGTCCGGCACAGAGGACGTAGGGAGTTGTTTTTGCCGGAATACCCACACACTCAGAGACGCATACAAAGGTCCCCCAGATAGCCTCTAGTTGGTCAATAGGGCAAGTGCTGTTAGTAGTAGCGAATAGAGTAGACACAGAGACAAAGGTACCCCCAGGTAGCCTCTAGCAGGGATGTAAGGTGGTAAGTGCTGTTAGTAGTAGAGAGTAGTGGATTCGACACAAAGGCAAAGGTACCCCAGGTAGCCTCTAGTAGGGCTATAGGGACAAGTGCTGTTATCAATAGCGAGTAGATTAGACACACAGACAATGGTACTCCCAAGTAGCCTCTAGCAGGGCTGCAGGGGCAAGTCCTGGCTATTGTACACCTTTACAAAGGTAACCCCAGGTAGCCTCTCGTAGGGCTATAGGGCAAGTTCTTGCTAATGTAGACACACTCAGAGACACAAAGGTCCCCCAGGTAGCCTCTGGATTTCCGCGGTGGCGAGATGTTAACTCTCCCTCCCCTCCTCCTCCTCCTCCTCCACCCCCCTGTCCCTCTGCTACCCTGCCCCCTCTCTCTCCCCTTGCCCCTCCCTCCTCCTGCCCCCTGTAGGAGTTGCTGGGCTGAGTATTCCAGCTAAGATCATCGTGTGGACAGCCGGAGTAGCCATCACCAAGGTGGTGGTGGACCTCTGTTGTTGCGTCTTGAAACATTTATAAAAAAAAATTTTAAATGAAGATTGGGAAATTGCGTAATTATCGGAAATTATGCTAATTAGTGCAATTAAGCGTATAAATTATGCTAATCAGGGATGTGATCATATTTGGTTATGTGAAATTATTCCATTATGCTAATGTATACAGTTCTTATAATTAAGATTATTACGCATGATCTCAGGAAGACACCACTCAGATACTTCTGTGTTAAGCAATTAAAATTTCTAAACAAAAACATAACACTCGAATATGCGAACTCTTATGCTTGGAATTGTCAACACAGTAACACTGGGGATGCTCTCCTCATTGATCCGTACATTTAACCCTCAATGATCACGTTGTTAAACTGGGTAACCGAACAATTGATTAATTCCTCAAAGTAAGGCGAGCATATACGGTGATAGGAAAAAGTCTTAAACATGCATGCGACGATATTCATACGAACGGCAATTTTTTTTATTATATCCCGAAGGCAAAAGTATACGTCAATAGATTAATCGGCAGGATTATATTATTAACGAAATGTCTTGGAACAATGTGCGTGTGCCTGCTGACGCAAGATGCTTATCTTTTGGCTAAGGCTTCAATTAGTATTCGTGGGCAAGATTCTGTGATCAAAAGAAAGGTTGAACACAATATTCTCCCTGTGAGCGTGTAGATTCGTAACGAAGGTTTCAAACGTTTAGTTTACATCGATGAATCTATTGGTAATTTTTATGCAATTAAAAAGAAAATTACCGACTAATACTTATAAACGACCGTATTCATATCACTCAATGAGCACCAATGTCTTCATGATCAGCTAATGGTTTATGCACTCTTATAATTGGTCTTCTTATTATCAGTCCGGGTATGTGTTTATGTATGTGTTGGTGGATTGTTCCTTGATACATTCTTTGTGTTAAGCAGATGCCGGACGATGCGTCGTGAGTTTGTGAGGATGGGGGAGGGGCATACAAACAGCTTGTTGCACATTCCTTCCCTTAATTAATGCTTCCCCCTATCCCCTGCCTTTGATGCTGCTAATCCTGCATAATGCACGGGCATAATATGACTTTAAACCCCCCGCAAAACTTCCTACGCATTTCACAAGTAGTACTAATCGCATATCTGCATTTCCCATAAATATGCTAAAATTCCTCTTGATATGCAATTCTTTTGTCAAGGCCCTTCCCCCTCCATCCCAGCTTAAATAGACGCTCCAAGCCTGGGGTGTGTCATTCAGACTCTGCCTTCTCGACAACCTGTTCTTCACTGAGGACGGCTGCTTGCGTTGTGGCCGAAACGTCGTGAGAATTATTTTATTATGTTTTATGTTTATTATTTTATTATTTCCCTTCTACGTGACTTTACCGAAAGAACCAAGAAGGAAACAAGTATAACCCGTAAAAACAAAGTTTTTCACTATAAATCCTTTATATGCGTGGCGGATAGAGTCCTCTCGTCCTCTGGCTTGAGATGGCTGCCACCTATGGGTCAGATTATTGCATTGCACCATTAAGCAATTGGTAATTAAATATAATATTTTTGTCCTAAAAAGTGTAAAATTTAGCAAAAATTTTTCACGAACATTAATTGTCACGCACATCGAGTCTGTGTGCAAAATGTCAGCTCGATTGGATCACGGGAAGTGGGTTAAAAAACGACCGAAAGATTTGCACGGTCCTAAGCAAGCAAGCGAACTTGATATAAAGGATTTAAACAAGTATAACCCGTAAAAACAACGTTTTTCATTATACATCCTTTATATGCGTGACGGCTAGAGTCTTCTCGTCCTCTGGCTTGAGATGGCTGCCACCTATGGGTCAGATAATTGTCTGCCACCATTAAGCAATTGGTAATTAAATATTTAATTTGTTTTCCCTAAACAGTGTAAAATTTTGGATTTTTTTCACGAAAATTATTTGTCACACACAACGAGTCTGTGTGGAAAATGTCAGCTCGATTGGATCATGGGAAGTGGGTTAAAAAACGAGCGAAAGATTTGCACGGTCCTAAGCAAGCAAGCAAACTTAATATAAAGGATTTAAATATATTCGCCTGTGGAGGACGCGGGGATCGATCCCGCGACCTTTGGCATGGGAAGCGAGGGCGCTACCAACTGCGCTACTCCGCCACGGCCTGTGGAGGGGTTACGCTCTGGGCTCTTACACTGTGACTTTCAACCAAAGCCATGAATGAGTTCTATTTGAATATATGTAAAATTATTATTTTTTGCCTAAAAAGTGTAAAATTTTGGGAATTCTTTTCACGAACATTAATTGTCTAGCACAACGAGTCTGTGTGGAAAATGTCAGCTCGATTGGATCACGGGAAGTGGGTTAAAAAACGACCGAAAGATTTGCACGGTCGTAAGCAAGCAAGCACGCAAGCAAGCACGCAAGCAAGTGTAATAAAAGGACTCAGACGCTTCTCTCTGACTTCGTGTCCTTTATTGGGTTCTTGTCTTTTCCCACACGGCACTCTCTGGTAGACACTGTATTTGTAGCCCCCGGCTGCTATCGCTATTGTAGCCTCCTTCCTCTCCCTGCAGACTCTCTGCTTTCTCTATTGTAACCTCCTTCCTCTCCCTGCAGACTCGCTGCTGACTCCCTATGCAGATCCCCGCTGCTAACTCTATATGCAGACCCTCTTGGCTGCTACTCCGTATGCAGACCCGCTGCTGACTCCGTATGCAGCCCGCTGCTGACTGCAGCCTCCTCGCTGCTTCGGGTCGGTCACCGCTGGCCAACGGTGCCGATCCTCGCTCCCCCGTGTCCGTGGCGATCTCGCCACCCTCCGCTTTCGCCCTTCGTGGCCTCTCTCGTTCCTGGTCCCCCGTCACTCCCTATCCTCTTCCGGTTCCCTCCCTCTATAGCTTAACCCTTTCCCCCCACGTGACCTAACTCCTCCCCTCATGACGTCACCTCCGGAGGGCCGTTTACGCCCGCATTACATCACCCTCCCCATAAAGAAAATCCAGCTGACCTCGGCTGAAATGCAACTTGACAAGCAATGCGGGTGTAAAGGACCAACACGTAAAAAGACACGAAGCATGCAACAACAATATAACAAGAACACAACACAACACAATTTAACGAAACGTGAGGGATTTCGAGCGAGTACGGGTAGCCGGGCCGTCCCGGACGGTCGGCAGCCCACCCGCGAGCGGGAACGTGGCAGGGTTTTAAGGGCGACGGGAGCAAGTTCATCCGTCGCCATTGGAGGCCCGCCACTGTCCCGGTCGCGTTCAGAGACGTCCCGTAATCGCGTCCGCGGAGGGATAGGAAGAGCTGCAGGTCCCGTAGGTTCTGCGGCTCCGGTCGGCATCCCACGAGCGGAACGTCCTCCTTCGTGCGGCGTCACGGCCGGCTTGTCTGTAAAGGGTACGACAGGCGCTCTTGCAAGGTCAGCAGGCACAGGCAAGGGCGAGTCGGCAGCAACAGACCCCGGCAAGGCAACCTCGGGAGATGACGCATCCGGTCGCGGGGCAATGTACGGCTTCAACCGGATGTATGCACGAACCAGTGCCGCGAACCAACCCGAACACGCGCCGACTGTGGGTTGGGAACCTCAATGAGGCGGACCGGTCCCTGCCATGGTTTATGTAATTTAGGAGAGGTACCTGGCCGCACCTGTGGGCAATGAAGCCAGGCCAGGTCCCCGTTTTCCAGGGGCACTCCCCCTTTGAACGTCGGGCACACCGCTCATTCCTGGCCTGGGCTTTGGCCGTAGCCATGCGGGCTCTTTCCCTCGCCTCAGTGACACGGCGAACGTTGTCCTGAATACTCAGGAAGAGGCTTAACAGGTCCCCTCGCACCGGTTCCCAACTGCTCATTAATCGGCGGCACATTTTCACGGCCGTACATAAGAAAGAACGGCGAGTATCCAGTAGCCGCGTGCGGCATCATGCGATACGCCGAAAGCACCCCAGGGATATGCAAATCCCAATCAGATTGATTTTCCCCGACTGTATGGCACAGCATGGCGGACAGAGTCCGATTCAACCGTTCCACCATACCATCCGTTTGTGGGTGGTAGGGGGATGTCCGTATCTTTTTAGTTCCAAGAGCCGCACACACCTCCCCCAACAATTTGGACGAAAAGTTACGCCCTTGATCTGTAAGGAGCCTCTCCGGCGCCCCCTTGTCCATTACATACCCAAATAGAAAGGCGTCAGTGATAGACGCCGCTGACTGGTCAGGCAAAGGCCAGGCCATCGGCCAGCGGGAGAGGTACTCCACCCCCACCAGTAAATACTTATTTCCCTTAGCGGATGGCGGAAAGGGTCCCAAAATATCTAACGCCACCAGCTCATTAACCCGAGATACTTGAATCGATTGTATCGGCGGAACATATGGATGTTTAGGCGGCTTACGGCGGGCACAATCGGGACACGCGCGAACGTGACCGACGACATCTGTCGTCATGCCGTGCCAATAATAGTCTCGCTGCAGCGTCAATATGGTTTTCTGCACCCCCAGATGTAAAAGTGTGTCACAATGCAGAGATCTAATCAATTCGTACCGCAATGACGCAGGTACAACGAGACGCCAGTGTTCCTGTATCCCTTCCCTCCACATCAGCAACCCATCTCGGAGAGCAGTTTCCGGTACACCACCCGCACCGAGTCCCTTACTTGCCTTCTCCGTTTGTTTTCGTAACGTCACCAAGGAAACGTCCAACATTTGCTCCCGAATCCACACAGACCGCGGGAGACGCAAAATCCCATCAGCCGGTCCCCATCAACCGGTCCCGGTGTAAGCGGAGTTTCAAGAACATCCACCGCCAGCGCGACAGGCTGAGGGGGAGCTGAATCGGTCCACACCTATGCGTCCCCGATGCACACGCACAAGGGGATTGTTGCGGCAACCTGGAAAGTGCGTCCGCATTAGCGTGACGCACACCCTTCCGATGGTGAATTTGGAAGGAAAATTCTTGCAGCGTGTCCAGCCACCTCGCCAATTGCCCGGATGGCTGGTCCATCTTAAGAGCATACTGCAAGGCTGCATGGTCCGTGCGGACAATAAACGACCGACCGTACAGATACGGTCGAAATTGGCGGAGAAAAAAAACAATGGCCAAAAGTTCTCTGCGAGTGACGCAGTAGCGGGTTTCCGCGGGAGACAAAACCCGACTCCCATACGCCACCACGCGCTCAACTCCACCTTTCGACTGGGACAACACCGCCCAATACCAGTGTCACTTGCATCAGTATCCAGAATGAAAGGATGTTCAAAATCCGGATAATCCAACGTCGGTGTAGTAGCCAGTAAATCGCGCAGGCTCCGAAACGCCGCCTCCTCCGGCGGTCCCCAAGCAAATTTGTGTCCCTTCCCAGTAAGGAGATGCAAAGGCCTCGCGATAGTAGCAAAATTCGGAACAAACCTCCGATAATACGAGGCGAACCCCAAAAACCGACGCACATCACCCACCGTGGCCGGGGTTGCCCAATCACGGACACACGCAGTTTTCTCCGGATCCGTGGCCACCCCGTCCGCACTAACATATGTCCCAAGTATCGAACGGAGTGTTGCAGTAGGTGACATTTCTTTGGCTTGAATTTCAAATTAGCAGAACGCATTCTGGTGAATACAGCCTCCAACCGCAGTAAATGCTCATCAAATGTGCGGCTGAATACAATAATATCATCTAAATAAATCAGACATGTCTCCCACTGCAACCCCGTAATACCAACTCCATCAACCTCTGAAAAGTGGCAGGGGCCGCATTCAACCCCATCGGAAGACAGTTAAATTGGAATAACCCCTGCGGCGTACGGAAAGCAGTCTTTCTCGCGAGGGCTCGTCAAGGGGAGCTGCCAGAAGCCCGAAGAGAGATCTAGCGTTGAAAAAAACTTAGCCCTGACAAGGCGTCGAGAGAATCGTCCATACGCGGCAGGGGATACGCATCTGCCACCGACACTTTATTCAACTTCCGAAAATCCACACAAAATCGCAATTTACCATCCTTCTTTTTAACCAACACAACAGGCGCGCCCCACGGGCTATTAGACGGAGATATAATATCCGCTTTCAACATGTCATCCACTGCCCCTCGAACATGCTCACGCTCAGCCGGACTCATCCGACGCGAGTTCAAGCGGATAGGGCAGCGTCCCCTGTGTCGATATGATGATAAAGCAGCGAGGTGCGTCCCAAGTCCAAATCGTCCGAGCTAAACACATCCGAATAACTCGATAATAATTTATGAATCGCACAACGCTGCTCGGCGGAAAGGGCCGAATTTTCCCCACATAATTCAGCGATCCAACGATCATCCACCCCTCCATCGTGTGAAACACCACCCACCAGCTCCCCGTCCGGCAGATCACTCTGAGCCGTAAACGCCGTAGTGGCATGTGCCACAACGGTACCAGCCGGCACACACACGCTTTCAGTACTCGCATTTAACACCTGCAAAAACGGCCGCTGATCTGGACGGACAATAGTTTGCGCCCCACTAGCGCCAATCCGCCCGTAACAGCGGCGGACGGCGACAGCAAAATCCCAAAAGCACCCTGCCGACCCGGAACCGGCTTCCGATATCGTAAGGGAATGAGCATCTGCGAGCCAGGTGGAATATCAACCGAAACTTCCGATAACGCCTGCACCTGGGCGACAGGAGCCGGTCGCCCCCAGGCGGACTGTAAAAATGCCAATTTCCGGCCCCCCGGTAGTTCAATGCAATTTTCATTGATTCGAATTAGAATGGGCATCTTAGCCAAAAAATCAGTACCCAACAGGCAAGGAACCGCCAAGGACCTCGAAATTAACACAACGCCCGAGGCCGAGACTCCCCCGATAGAAATGTTAGCGTCCACCTGGCCCACGATGCCCATACTACCCCGTTTGCAGCAATGCAGGAAGCGTAAGCCGGCCTCACGGCCCCCGGTGGATGTTCAAAAGATGGAATATCACATCCGAAATAATGGTCGCGGACGCACCGGAATCCACCAAAATGCGTACGTCCACCCCTTGGATCGACCCAGGTACAGTGGACGAACCGGTAGCGGCCGCGACAACCCGCCGAGCCAGCTTACGCCACTGCGTTATCGAGCGACAAGGCGCAGATACTGGCCTCCCGTATTTAACAACATCCGCGTCGCACAACAACGGCGATGAGTGAGGTGTCGGGCCTTGCCGGGTGTCTGGTGCGCACCGACTTGCCTGTGCTGGAAGATCTTTCTTTGGAGCGTCCGCTGTCGAGGCCTCCTGCTGGGGCGGACCCGGAACGCGGGCCCAGCAGTCCCTGGCATAATGGCCCCGACGGCCGCAGCGGAAGCACTCGACGTCGGAGCGGCGCGCAGCGGGCACCCCGTCCCGACGCGGCCGCACCGGCGGCGCAGCCCGCGGCCCCGGCCCGCTCCGGGCCGGCCACGGAGCAGAGGCAGCCGACAACTCCTTCTGGCCGCTCCCATCCGGCACGTACACGGCCTTTGTAGGGTCCCACCCTACGGCACCCCCATCGACGACAGGACCGCCCGTCCACGCCGTGACCTGTTTCCAGCGGCGGAGATTAAACTGGGCGTCCAGATACTTGGCCGCGGCCCGGGACGTGAGCTTTTCGTGACCGCACGCCGGCATAGGAATGCCAAGATCTCGGGACAACTCCAACATCTTCCCCAGGATGAGAGGTTCCAGCAGGTCAGGCTCCGTCTCTGGGTAAGCGGCCATAGCGAGTTCCAACACGGCGCCCCTATACGCCACTGGTGACTCCTCAGGTGCGCGTTGCCGTTGCACGAATCGGCGATGGGCGTCATCCGGTGGCTCGTACGCGTCCGCCATTTCATCGAACACCCCTCGCAGAGTCTTCTTCGTCGCAGCTTTTATAGAGCGAAAAAAACGAACGGACTCATCATCAAGAAGAGTCGGAAGCACCTACAGTGCCTCAGCGTCCGTCCACCTTGCCGTACGTACCGCCGCCAAAAATCTACAGGCGAACGCACTCCAATCGCCCCCGATGGAGAATTCTTTGACGGTTGTTAGGTGACGACTGCGACTCCTTGGCTTGCTTCCTTCCGCCGCTGACTCCTCCGGTGGTAAATTCAACAAGGCGTCGCAACGCGGTGTCGACAAGATGGCGGACGACCGCCGCGGCGGTCCCAAAATGGCGGCTTCCCGCTTTCCGTAGTGCGCCACGCCCAAGATGGCGTCTTCGCGCCGCGTGGCCGATGGCGGCGCCATCGAAGACGACCCGGGCTCCTGCCGATCACCACCATCACCTTCCAACGCCGCCTTGGCGTGACAAGGTCACACAACTGTGTGATGACGTTTTGAGAGTTGCCAGTTGCTCCGCCATCTGGGTGCATCTTAAATCAGCGTCCTTTGGAGCAGATGGGTCCGACGACGCGGCAACCTCCTCGACACCCGGACCCTCACGGATCTCTTCCTCTGCCGAAGTCAAGCCGACTGCAGGAGGAAGATCGTCGTCGTCGGAAGATGAAGCCGACGCCGGAGATGGAATATTCTTTTCCTCAATTGTTTCGCCATGCCGTTTCACTTCTGACTCCAGTGTAATAAAAGGACTCAGACGCTTCTCTCTGACTTCGTGTCCTTTATTGGGTTCTTGTCTTTTCCCACACGGCACTCTCTGGTAGACACTGTATTTGTAGCCCCCGGCTGCTATCGCTATTGTAGCCTCCTTCCTCTCCCTGCAGACTCTCTGCTTTCTCTATTGTAACCTCCTTCCTCTCCCTGCAGACTCGCTGCTGGCTCCCTATGCAGATCCCCGCTGCTAACTCTATATGCAGACCCTCTTGGCTGCTACTCCGTATGCAGACCCGCTGCTGACTCCGTATGCAGCCCCGCTGCTGACTGCAGCCTCCTCGCTGCTTCGGGTCGGTCACCGCTGGCCAACGGTGCCGATCCTCGCTCCCCCGTGTCCGTGGCGATCTCGCCACCCTCCGCTTTCGCCCTTCGTGGCCTCTCTCGTTCCTGGTCCCCCGTCACTCCCTATCCTCTTCCGGTTCCCCTCCCTCTATAGCTTAACCCCTCTCCCCCCACGTGACCTAACTCCTCCCCTCATGACGTCACCTCCGGAGGGCCGTTTACGCCCGCATTACACAAGCAAGCAAGCGAACTTAATATAAAGGATTTTCAAAACAAGTATAACCCGTAAAAACAAAGTTTTTCACTCTAAATCCTTTATATGCGTGGCGGCTAGAGTCCTCTCGTCCTCTGGCTTGAGATGGCTGCCACCTATGGGTCAGATGATTGTCTGCCAGTATTAAGCAATTGGTAATTAAATATTTAATTTGTTTTCCCTAAGCAGTGTAAAATTTTGGAAAAAAAATTTCACGAACATTAATTGTCTCGCACAACGAGTCTGTGTGCAAAATGTCAGCTCGATTGGATCACGGGAAGTGGGTTAAAAAACGACCGAAAGATTTGCACGGTCGTAAGCAAGCAAGCAAGCAAGCAAGCAAGCGAACTTAATATAAAGGATTTAAAAAAAAGCTTGTTGCTCGCTCGCTCGGCGGAAGCCATGGTTACTAATTAACGTGACGGGACAGACAGGGTCACGTTAGGGTAATTTGGGACCTAAGTGGTCGTAAATTGTAATTAGGACAGAGACAGACAGAGACAGGTGCGGTGAGAGAGTGTTCGGAAGAGGGGCGTTGCAGGGTCGTGAGGGGGATAAAAGCCGGCGTGGAACAGGGCTCTGGGCTGCTGTTGTGGGAGAACCAAGGGACTGCCGTTGCCGTCGTCATCTTGGAGCGGGTCGTCTTCATCGCCCTGGAACGGGCACCTTGTAGTCTTGGAAGTCTAGAGTTATATTGTCTCCGTGACTGCCACGCGTCGCTCCTGTGTAGCCAGCCAGCTACACAGGGAGCGTCGCGTAGAGTCACAAAAGTTACCCTGTGAATATAGTCAAATTTCGATTTAAAGCTTTCGTGACTGCACGAGGCGCTCTTCCCCAAGCTTGGTGGTGCCCATTCAGACGCTGTCTTTCCGACAGACCTGTTCTTCACCTGAGGACGGCTGCTTGCGTTGTGGCCGAAACGTCGTGAGAATTATTTTGTTTTATTTGTATTATTTATTATTTCCCTTCTACGTGACTTTACCGAAAGAACCAAGAAGATGTATATAGTCACTCGCGGTTACACGTTAAGTTATCAGTGAGTCGGTGGACTTTATTCACAATAACAGATTCGTGATGGATGTCGTGATGCTGATAACGACACGCACACACGGCACTTGGCACTGACCACGTGACACGTCACTTCCCGTCGCCTGATGAACGTTAATGAATAACTGTCAATCACACAACTGCTTGCCGATCGATCTATCAATTGATTTCATTGACGGCCAATCTCCTTGATTGTAATCACGGAGCGCATTCATAGCGAGACGTGAAACTGTAGCGTTATCACTTCCCTTCGTTATCTACCCTGTGATGGGTTCAGTGCGTTAGTGAACTGACCGTTCAGGGTGTTAATGAACTGGCGGTTCACTCATGGCGATCATCAACAATAGAGATGTGGGCGACAGCAGTGATGGTGGTGGTGGTGATGATAACACGATTCTACCATCTGATGTCAGCTGGGATCGCGGTGTTGTTTTTTTGAGGTCAGTGCCACGTGGTTTCTCGCTTGGTCGTGGTGGTGAAAGAAAACCAACTTGGACTGGAGACAAGGACTCCTTTATCATCACCATCAGCTGCAGCATCAACAACCTGCTTATGATATAAGAATAAGGCGCTGTTATATATAAATCTGCATTCAGAATGAGAATCAGGCACTGCTATATATAAATCTTTGTCAGAATAAGGCTGCTATATATACATGTATTTGTGATTTCAGAAGAAGGCATTGCTATATATAAATCTCAATAAGATCTAAGAAAAGGCACTGCTAAATATGAATCTATAATATATAAGAATAATGCACTGCTATATATGAATCTATACAAGGTATTAGATTATTATTCTCCAGCCAACTGCGCCTGTTCAGACATTCTGTACCTCAGCCGCTGGATCTCTCGAAACCTCGCAGCCGTGAGGGATACCAATTCCAAGACAGACCCCGACCAGCCGCGTTGCTCTGGTACCAATAGCGGATGTCCACTCACTCGGCACGGCAGCGAGCAGAGCCTCGACTGAGCTCGCAGTGCGGGGAGTCCTAGAGTGGTCACAGCAGCAGCTGGAAAACATTTTGAGTGCCAATATCTTATCTCAGTGTTTATCTTAATGTACAAGTCTCGATGTTGCTCTTTAAGATGCTCAGTGTTGTGTCTTGGTGCTTAAGATTTGCTTGCTTCTCCAGATGTTAGTGAATGCTGCCACTGATTCCTTTCGCCTTAAGAGATCTTCGCTTTTTACTTCTCCCATTCAGTCGTTGTCCCATGACAGGAGACTTCCCAAGTAAACCAGGTAAGTCCCACTGAGCTACAATTCTCGTTTAGAGAAGCGATCTTGCGGGTAACGGGTGTATAACAAAATCGCTGGTCACCCCACCCTTGACCGAGTAGTTCTAGCCTGCGCACGATCTGTCATGAGTCTTCGGATGCTTTTAGATCAGGTCATGTATAGCGTGACACCTCCACCGCACCGCCTAAGTCTGCCTGGGGTCAAGGGCCAGCAACCTTTGAACCCTCCTCTCAGTTGCCACAAGAAACAAAGCCAAGCCTCGACAGGACGGATCAAAACAGAAACTAACTGCTCCTGCCCACTGACTATGAGACAAGGAACTGCGCTTCAGGCCTTCAAATGCCGAGCACATGGACATCTCCTAACTTCACGGCACGCCTGGAACGGACAAAATCTTTAAGCTGCAGTGAACAGAATGATTATGCCGATTTAACGTACTAATATCTGATGTGGCTCGTGTCCGCAATTCCACCAAATATAAAACAAAAATCACCAATGATAGCACGCCGAAGTGGCTTATCACGTGAAAATCGATAGCAGTGGCCACACACTCGGAACACACGTTGATGCTAAATGTGGAGGGAAAAACCGGAGGACCCAGAGAATAATCCACGCGACCACGGGGAGAGAGAGACACACCGACTCCAACTATACAGCAGGTGTAAGGGCTGGGATCGAACCCACGACCTCTTGTATACCAGGCCAGGTAGTTAATATCTCAAAGCCTTCACGAAGCCTCTCGTTAAGTTCCAATGTGGCCCCTGAGTCGGAGGCGTTCTAACTTTCTCCACCTGTCACAGAATCGTGATCATGGTCGTGATGCTGATAACGACACCCACACGGGGCACTGACCACGTGACCCATCGTGCATCACATCCCGTCGCCTAATGATCATTTTAACAAAATCTGACTCAATGAGGCAGTAACCTCAAGAGTGGAAGGATAGCAGCACTGTCACCACCTACAAGAGGAAAGGGCACAAATCTGGTTGCAGAAACAGCCGCGGCCTATCACGTGTCTCTGTTGCTGGTAGGCGTGAGTCGTGTTCTTTCGCCTCACAACCCACAACTCAGAAAATGTTCTTACAGAAACACAGCGCGTGGCTTCAGGAAAGGCCGAAGCACCTCTGACATGATTTTACTTGCAAACACAAAATACAGGCGAAGTGAAGAGAGCAGAACAAAGACCTCTCTACGTTACCTTCATAGACCTTACCAAAGCCTTTGACACTGATGACTGAGAAATCCTCTGGAAAATATGTTCCAGAAATTCGGTGTTCCAACCCAATGCATCAACATTCTCAAACAGTGTCATGACGTCATGCAGGCACGTGTACTTGTAGGTGGACTACAGTCTGCCTTCTTCGCTGTGAAAGTAGGGGGTGATACAGGGATGTGTACTGGCCCCAGTGACAATCAACCTGTTTCTGGTGGCAGCCGCTCTCCTCTCCCGCAAATCTCTCGAGGCAGATGATGGTACACAACTACAATTCCGCCTTGATGGGAGTCTACTCAACATCAGACGCCTGCCGGCCAAGACCAACACTAAAGTAGGCAACTTTCGAGAGCTTCGGCGCTCTGACGACTGTGGTGCCTGCCTAGCGCACAGCCCCATCTGCCAGGCAACAAGCGCCGAATGTCGCGTCCTCTGTTTATCGCTCCATGCGCCATTTTGTCAAAATACAACAAAACCGAGGTCATCATTTAGAAAAAATCTCCACCATCCACTCCCGCCCTGAGTTTAAAATCGACGGCGTCCCCCTCAAGGTTGCACAACAGTTCGGCTACCTTAGCAGAATATGAAACCCCCACGTGCCTTATTGATGACGACATCCAGGCTCACATCGACTCTTGCCTCGACAACCTTTGGTAAACTGCGCTCTCGGGTGTTCGGGAACAACAATCGGAGGAGACCAACGAAAGTTGCCATCTACATGAGAGTCCCTGTGTGTTTGTCAACGTCACTCTGTGGCTCTGAAGCCTGGACAAGCTACCGCTCTCACATCAGACACCTCGAGGCTCTGAACATCAGGTGCCTCCAACGGATCCTTGGCATCACCTGGGAGGATCGTGTTCCTCACGTTGATATCCTCCAGCGTACTGACGCCATCAGCGTGGAAGCAACTCAAGCAAAGAGGCAACTCCGCTGGGTGGGCCACGTCATTGCGATGCCTATTCTAGATTTGAAGCTTTCGTGACTGCAAGGACTCATACTCTTAGGTTTTTTCGGTAAAGTCACGTAGGTAAAAAATAAAATTAAAAGTTAATAAAAGTAATCATGGAAATAAAGTTAAATAATAAATCACGACGTTTCCGAGGCAACACAAGTCTCCGTCATCAGGTGGGACCGTCACAGCTAAAATTACTGCATTAATAAGTGACTTTACCGAAAAAACCTAAGAGTATTGGGATGCCTGGCTGTCGTCTACCTCGTCAGGCGCTGTATGGACAACTCCCGGCAGCCAGCAGAAGGCCGGGCGGTAAACAAACTGAGGTATTAGGATCAGCTGAAGGGGACACTAAAGAGGTGCAACATCAAGCTGGGCGACCTTGGGGCAGCTGCAGCCGACTATGGCGCTCCTTATGCGACACGGAGTCAAACACCTTGAAGAACAACGCACCCTTTTTGGTTCTTTCGGTAAAGTTACGTAGAAGGGAAATGATAAAATACTAAAAATAAAACATAATAAAATAATTCTCACGACGTTTCGGCCACAATGCAAGCAGCCGTCCTCAGGTGAAGAATGAAACACCACCAAGCTTGGAGCGTCTATTTAAGCTGCTGGGTTGGAGGGGAAGAAGAGCGCCTTGACTAAATAATTTGCATATCAAGAGGAATTTATCATACCTCCTACGCATTTCCCATAAATATGCTAAATTCCTCTTGATATGCAAATTATTTTGTCAAGGCGCTCTTCTTCCACCTCCAACCCAGCAGCTTAAATATACGCTCCAAGCTTGGTGGTGTTTCATTCTTCACCTGAGGACGGCTGCTTGCGTTGTGGCCGAAACGTCGTGAGAATTATTTTGTTTTATTTTATTATTTTATTATTTCCCTTCTACGTGACTTTACCGAAAGAACCAAGAAGATGAATCCCTGCAGTCACGAAAGCTTTAAATCGAAATTTTATAATGTTTTATTTTTATTATTTTATTATTTTCTTCTACGTGACTTTACCGAAAGAACCAAGAAGATGAATCCCTGCAGTCACGAAAGAAGCTTTACATCGAAACAACGCACCCAGCAGCAAGAAGTGCAGCGCAGACACCAACACGCTGTACCGGAACCATCCAGCCACCAGTCCCAGACATCATGTGTCCCGGCTGGGGCAGGATGTGTGGCTCCAGGATGGCGCTTCAGAGCCATCTGCAGTGGCATCATCATCGCCAACAGCGATAGCCGCTAGCAAATTCATTTTCCAACAAACTACGAAAAGCAATTTCATCTTCGTATAGATGGACCGCCATAAGTAAGCATGCAATAAATAAAAATATCCCACTGATATTTATGTAACGGGTTCAACTGAGCCGCAGACATAGACTTGGAGGCAACACATTTTTAAATCCTTTATATTAAGTTCGCATGCTTGCTTGCTTGCTTAGGACCGTGCAAATCTTTCGGTCGTTTTTTAACCCACTTCCCGTGATCCAATCGAGCTGACATTTTCCACGCAGACTCGTTGTGCGTGACAATGCATTTTCGTGAAAAAAAAGTTTCCCAAATTTTACACTGTTTAGGGGAAAATAAATAAATATTTAATTAGCTATTGTTTAATGCTGCCAGACAATCTTCTGACCCATAGGTGGCAGCCATCTCAAGCCAGAGGACGAGAGGACTCTAGCCGCCCCGATGCCACGCATATAAAGGATTTATAGTGAAAAACTTTGTTTTTACGGGTTAATTTTTTTCAACTCCAACACACGGGGTAACTTCCCCTTAACAGAATAACAACCTATGGTGGTGACCACCAGGCTAACAACACTCATTGCAACGTAACTGCTACTACAGACCGGGTCCACGTGTTGGAGACTCGTTGAACAGAGAACGTCCACGAAAGTTTCTTCCAGGATTAACAACAACCCTGGTCCGTCTCGGGACCCGGCTTCCATTCTCTGCGGCGTAGCCAGCTCCGCCCTTGGCCACGACCACCTTCCACAATCCTCGGGAAGGATCTGGGTCCCAGTCACATGACCACCCCTAGCCCCCACTTGGGGCCCCTTTGTAGACTTAACTGGTCACGTGTCCTCCCTGGTCAACCAGAGTGCCATGGCCTCGAGAAACCTCATCCCTCGGCCGGCACTCACACGCCTTGTCCTGTAGGGTCGGCACTGCACGCCAAGCGCGGTGCCATCCAGCGCTATCAATCAACGCTCACCGGGCCCTCTAGGGCCGGTACTGCACCCACACCACTGTGGTGTCCGCGATGTCGTTACACCGCACGCCGTGACCCTCTCTAGGGCCAGCACTGCACGTTGACATCTCGCGATGTCACTGCATATGTGTAGAGAAGTTCCCACGGACGCACACGGAGACAGAGGTATGTTATGGGCTAAGGGTTTAAACGGTTAACAATAACACAAGGGTACACAACTCCCAGGGGCTAGGGGTCCTACTCTGAGTCCTGGTCCCTGCCCGGCTAACTCCGGTCTCTCTCTCNTGTTGGATCGGGACTCTGCCGACTCCACCGACCGGAGAGAGAAGCACCTCTACGGCTACCACCGGCTTCTCCCCAGACTCACTTCATCTCTCTACCCCTGGTTCCCTCTTCACCCTGCTGACTTACCCGTTCCCACAGTGACCCCGCTTACGTCACGGGTCTCATCACACTGAACGGCACACTGACGTCACGTCCCCATTTTACTCCTCTGCATTGTATAAATCAATTTAATTTATAGGAATTAGGCACTGGGAAATATGTATAAATTTACATGAGATGAGAGCATGTGGGATATACGAATAAGGCACCGCTGTATGTAAATCAACGTAAGATATATGAATAAGCCACTGCTATATGTAAATCTATACTCTTCTTGTTCTTTCGGTAAAGTCACGTAGAATGGAAATAATAAAATAATAAAATAAAACATAATAAAATAATTCTCACGACGTTTCGGCCACAACACAAGCAGCCGTCCTCAGGTGAAGAACAGGTCTGTCGAGAGAGAAGACAGAGTCTACAGCACCATATTTCTACAGCACCATATTTTAACACTAAAGCAGTCACTGACTCGCAACAACTTGCAATCATAAGTGACAGAGTTAATTTTTTGTAATTTTTTTATTTAATTTTTTACCTACGTTACTTTACCAAAAAACCTAACAGTATGAATTCTTCACCTGACGACAGCTGCTTGCGTTGTGGCCGAAACGTCGTGAGAATTATTGTTTTGTTTTATTTGTATTATTTTATTATTTCCCTTCTACGTGACTTTACCAAAAGAACCAAGAAGATGAATCCCTGCAGTCACGAAAGTTTGAATCGAAATTTAAATCTATACTGTTCAGACATCCTGTACCTCAGCCGCTGGATCTCTCAGCACCTCGCAGCCGTGAGGGATTCCAGTGACAATACAGACCCCGACCAGGCGCGCTGCTCTGGTACCAATAGCGGCTGTCCGCTCACTCGGCACGGCAGCGAGCGGACAGCGCGGTGAGAGCCTCGACTGAGCTCGCAGTGCGGGGAGTCCTGGAGTGGTCACAGCAGCATCAGCTGCAATACATTTCGAGTGCCAATATCTTATCTCTGTCTGTCTTTGTTTAAATGTCCAATTCCCGCAGGCATACAGAGCTGCTACTGAACACACATGTTGTTCTTCCCTTCTACGTGACTTTACCGAAAGAACCAAGAAGATGAATCCCTGCAGTCACGAAAGCTTTAAATCGAAACACATGTTGTTCTTTAAGGTGTTCAGTGTTGTGTCTTGTAGCTTAAGATTTGCTTGCTTCTGCCAGACGTCAGTGAATCCTGTCTCATGCCTACGGCTTTTGGGAACCATTATCCGTCTCTCTCCCAGTCTGTCTCCTCTCTGTCTCTCTCTTTTTGTCTTTGTCTCTATCTCTGTTTTTCCCTCTGTATTTTTCTGTCTCTGTTTATCTCTTTCCATCTTTCTGTGTGTGTCTCTCTCTGGCTCTCGCTCTGGCTTTCCCTGTCTCTCTCTGTCTTTCTGTTTATGTCTCTCTTTCTGTCTCTCTGTGTCCTTCTCTCACTGTCTGTCTTCGTCACTATCTCTCTGTCACTTTGTATCTGTTTTTCTGTCTCTCTCTATCTGTCTCTGTCTTTCTTTCTATGTCCCTGCCCCAAAAGTAATTATGCTGCCAGCGCCTCAAACCAATGTTCCACCTTTTAGGGGACATCTTCAGGAAACTGGGGGTGCCTTTCTACAACAACAGCTTCGTATATGGGGTGCCTTACCTGGCTAAAAAGCGCCATGACCTCGCCAACTTCGCCTGTGCTCAGGCGAAGATGGCGGTGTACAGAACGAGGAATAAGTATAACCCGTAAAAACAAAGTTTTTCACTCTAAATCCTTTATATGCGTGGCGGCTAGAGTTCTCTCGTCCTCTGGCTTGAGATGGCTGCAATATATGGGTCAGATGATTGTCTGCCAGTATTAAGCAATTGGTAATTAAATATTTAATTAGTTTTCCCTAAACAGTGTAAAATTTTGGAAAAAAAAATTCACGAAAATTAATTGTCACACACAACGAGTCTGTGTGGAAAATGTCAGCTCGATTGGATCACGGGAAGTGGGTTAAAAAACGAGCGAAAGATTTGCACGGTCCTAAGCAAGCAAGCGAACTTAATATAAAGGATTTAAAAATATATTCGCCTGTGGAGGACGCGGGGATCGATCCCGCAACCTTTGGCATGGGAAGCGAGGGCGCTACTAACTGCGCTACTCCGCCACGGCCTGTGGAGGGGTTACGCTCTGGGCTCTTGCACTGTGATGTTCAGCCAAAGCCATGAATGCGTTCTATTTGAATATATGTAAAATATTTTTTTTTTGCCTAAAAAGTGTAAAATTTTGGAATTTTTTTTCACGAACAATAATTGTCTGGCACAACGAGTCTGTGTGGAAAATGTCAGCTCGATTGGATCACGGGAAGTGGGTTATAAAACGACCGAAAGATTTGCACGGTCCTAAGCAAGCAAGCAAGCACGCAAACTTAATATCTATATATATAAAATCGCGAATCTGTCTGTCTATCTGTCTGTCTGTGTGTCTGTGTGTCTCCGGACCATACGCACTTTCATTGGACGCCGGTTGCCCCTGCCAACGGCTAGCGACGCCTTCGCCGCTTTCATTGGACCTGGCAACGGCTAGCGACGCCTTCGCTAAGGGCTGCACTTTCATTGGACGGCGGTTGCCCCTGCCAATGGCTAGCCACGCCTTCGCCACTTTCATAGGCTCCGTAATTAATTAAATAATAGCCATTACACAGTATTGTTGGAGCGCTGAGGGGGGGGGAAGGAACGCCACCCGTACCCTGCCTCTGCCAGGTGCCCAATTTTGGCGAGGCCGCAGGCTCTGCACGCTACTAGGCCTCAACACCCACCACGCCACTCTGAGGTAAATTCATCAAAGTTTTTCGTACTCTTCACTCCACCCCCACCACAATGTGTGCAATTAATATTACTTTTAAACCCAACGCGACAACAATTGATTACTTAAATGTTCACTGTACAAATAGTCATTAAGCTGGGTCAGCGTACTGCCAGTCTATCATGTAGACTGTAGCCTGCTTATTAAGCTCGGTGAGCGTACTGCCACTCTATCATGTACACTCTAGCCTGCTTATGAAGCTGAGTGCGTGTACTGCCAGTCTATAATGTGGACTGTTGCCTGCTTATTATAATCGATTCTTTATATGTTCTTTGTACAAATAGTCATTAAGCTGGTTGAGCGCCCCCAGTTCGATTCCAACTCACGCCCACCACCGCTGACGATTATTTGAAACGGACCTGGGCCTCCCCTAGGTCGACTCAGCCTCAAACGCGTAACTGCTGTCGTGTGTGAACATCGTCACTGGGGAGACAAAGGCGGCCGGGCATCGTGGATCCAAGTCCCGGGCGAAGCCGGGTCATGTCTATGTGTGTATGTGTTTATGTGTATGTCTGTGTGTCTGTATGTATGTGTGTGTATGTGTTTGTGCGTATGTGTGTGTGTATGTGTGTGTGTCTGTATGTGCGTTTTTTTGTATGTCTTTATGTGTATGTCTGCGTGTCTGTATGTATGTGTGTATGTACGCGTGTGCATGTGTTTGTGTGTATGTATGTGTGTGTCTATGTATGTGTGTATGTGTTTCTGTGTATGTATGTGTGTGTATGTATGTGTGTTATGTGTGTGTCTGTGTGTCTGCATGTATGTGTGTGTGTATTGTGTATGTGTTTGTATGTGTTTGTGTGTTTACGCTCGCATTACACAAATGTGTTGCAGGTCTAAGGCGTTCCTTGCGCAGTCGTTTACTGCCGTACGCACCCTGAAAGTCGTGTGTGTCTGCAGCAAGCGCGTGTATGTGTACCTATGGACGCGCGCGCGTGTGTTGTGTAGGGGGAACGGTAGTGTAGTGCTTAGCGTGCTGTCTGTGTCTGTGTGTGTGTGTCTGTGTGTGTGTCTGTGTGTGTGCATGTGTGGTGTGTGGGGAGCGGTAGTGTACTGCTTAGCGTGCTGTCTGTGTGTCTGTGTGTGTGTGTGTCTGTCTGTGTGTCTCTGCGTGTGTCTGTGTGTGTGTCTGTGTGTGTGTCTGTGCGTGTGTGGTGTGTGAGGATCGGTGGGTGTAGTGCTTAACGCTACGCTGCGCTACCAACCCGGCGAACCCAGTTCGATTCCCGTTCACGGCCACCACCGGTGACCATTATTTGAACCTCCCCTAGGTCGACTCTGCCTCAAGCGAGTAACTGCTGTGGCGTATTAACATCGCCACTGGGGAGACAAAGGCGGCCGGCCGTGGTGGATACAAGTCCTGGGCGAAGCCGGGTAGTACAGCTAGTAAAGGATTTAAAAAGATGCTGGAAGGTGACAATGACGGCTGCTCTGTGCTTCCAGTGTTCAGGGGCCTGCTCAAGGCGCGGCTCCGGCTGGAGCACGCCATGTACCACACACATGTCGGTGATGTGCGCATCTTCTTCGAACGCTGGGGAGCCGGCAAAGCCCCTCTCTGTACCAGCGTGGACGGCACCCTCGTGTTCAACTTCTGAAGCGCTCGCTCGTCACCGTGGCGTGCGCGATGACCACCACCACCACCACGTGACTTTTATTTAGTGTTGTGCTCGGTGCATTTAGTGCCACAGCGCGCGCATTTATAGCGTTTGTTTTATTTGTTTTGCTGGTGACTTTGTATTTCATATCGGAATCGCCTCCAGTGCTGTTGCTGCTGGCGGCAATACAAGTTGTTTAAAAGTCTGTGTCTATTTATATTTCTCTCTCTCCCTCTGTCTCTCTTGAATGCGTTGTGTTTCTCTTTCCCTGTTTGTCTCTTTCTGTCTCTCTATTTGTGTCTCTGTATCTCTCTGTCTCTCTGTCTGTCTTACGCCTTCCACTCCTGGACTTTTGTTTTCTCTTCATATGTTGTTATTTGGACTTTTCCACTATTATTTCTAATTCTATGATGTTTCGCTGTGTCTGCGTCAATGTATATCTACGTCTCTCTCCGTATCTCTGTGTGTCTATGTATCTCTGTATATCAATGTGTATCTCGATGTGTATCTTTACTATTTTAGGTATCTCTATGTATCTCTGTGTATCCCTCAGTGGTGCTGAGGGGATATCTTGTCTAGCTCACCCAGCAGCTCGTTATTCTCTTGATCCCTATCCCGATACATCTCGCTGTGATACTCTGTAGCCCCATCTGTGTGGGTCTCTCTTCTATGTCCATCTTGCCGTCCCTGCCTTGTCTCGCTGTTCTACTGCAGCCTGATGCTCTAAACTCGTGGCGACCTTGATTGTAAATGTGGAGGGAAAAAACCGGAGGACCCGGAGAGAAATCCACGCGACCACGGGGAGAGAGAGAGATGCAAAGTCGGGTCATACAGCAGGCGTTGTCAGGGTCTGGGATCGATTCCATGGCCTCCTGTATATACCAGGAGAAGTAGTTAACATCTTTCTAGCCACCATGATGATGATGAGAGAGAGAAATACAAACCAAATATATAAGCGTCAGGAACGAGATCAAACCCACAACTCCCTGCACATCAGGCAAGGTCGTTAACATCTCTCTAGCCACTGTGGAACCCTGTGTATCATCGGCACAGAAACGGAGTTTTACACCGACGCTTGAAATTACTTTGCCAAGAGGAAGAATCTCCACGCGGTGACGAGAACAGCGCCCAGAATAGACCCTTGGGGGACACCGCAAAGCGGAAGCTCACGAGAGAACGCGACCACCGTTCAGAGACACCGCCTCTATATCAGGCACTCCGAAGTGCATGTTTTAAAATGTTCCCTTCCACACCACTCCCCCCCCCAATCCCATTGAAAACCCGCACCCTACATGGCGCTCTTTGCCACAAATGAACTGCAATGCCTCGGTGCTGATGTCAGCAAGGAGCTATAAACCATCATCACGACAAATCCACTCAGCATCCTAGCAGTAGGGATTCTGGCTCAGCCGTCGAACAAAGACGATCACCTCATCGCTTAATTTAGTATCCTGGAAACAATTCACTTTATAATACACTATACACTACACTACACAATTCAATACTATACTTTACACTACACTTTAAACTACACGAGGATACACTACACGACAATACACTACACTGCTATAAACTACACTACTATACACTACAATGTGCACTACACTATTTAACGATATACTACACTATACACTACACTACACGATTCAATACTATACTTTACACTACACTATAAACTACACTACTATACAGTACAATATGCACTACACTATTGAACGATATACTACACTATACACTACACTATACACTACACTATATACACTACACTATACACTACACTATACACTACGTTATACACTATACACTACGCTATACACTATACACTACACTATACACTACACTATACACTACACTATACACTACGCTACACACTATACACTACACTATACACTACACTATACACTATATACTACACTATACACTACGCCAGCGGGCCCAACCTTTTTGTCACCAGGGACCGGTTTCGTGGAAGACAATTTTTTCACGGACGGAGGGACGAGGGGTGGGGGGTCATCATTGGGTCTTTCCCCCTTTTCAAAGAAGCTCTCCAGCGACGTTTGTTTTTTACTCATTGTGGCTACTAGGGGTTAGCAGCTTGTGGGCTTGTGTTAGTCTATGGGCAGTGTTGGTCTATCTGGGGTGAGGGGGTTGGTGATGACGTCATCGTTTCCGTAAGCCCCGCCCCTCCCCCCCACCTCCTGCCCCAGCACATAGACTAACATTGCCCATAGACTAACATTGCCCATAGACTAACACTGCCCATAGACTAACATTGCCCATAGACTAACATGCCCATAGACTAACATTGCCCATAGACTAACATTGCCCATAGACTAACATTGCCCATAGACTAACATTGCCCATAGACTAACATTGCCCATAGATTCTTAATTTTGGAGCTTTCGTGACTGCAGGAATTATTCTTTGGTTTTTTCGGTAAAGTCACGTATAAAGATAAAAAAATAAATTAAATAATAGCATACGACGTTTCGATTGCAACACAAGCAATCATCACCAGGTATAATGAAATAGCGACATAGAATATAACCAGAAAATTATAGACAGACATATAAGCAGACAGATATCACCAAGATACATAGAAAGAGCAACCCAGGTGCAGAGAGGGGTGATCGTCTCTGTGGGGTGGCCTTATATGTCTGTCTATAATTTTCTGGTTATATTCTATGTCGCTATTTCATTATACCTGATGATGATTGCTTGTGTTGCAATCGAAACGTCGTATGCTATTATTTAATTTATTATTTTATCTTTATACGTGACTTTACCGAAAAAACAAAGAATAATTGCCCATAGACTAACATTGCCATAGACTAACACTGCCCATAGACTAACACTGCCCATAGACTAACATTGCCCATAGACTAACATAAGCCCACAAGCTGCTAACCCTAATAAAATAATGTGCGGGTCACACGCGGACTCACCGCTCTCACCTCCTGTGGTGCGGCCTGGTTCCTAACAGGCCACGGACCGCTACCCGCCGTGGCCCGGGGGTTGGGGACCCCTGCACTACGCTATAAACTACTAAACACGACTACAAACTACAATACCATTCACTACACTGTACACTACACTATACACTACACTGCAAATAACATATATATCATTATATTATACAATAGACTACACACTACACTATACACTACACTACAAATTACATAATACTCTCTATTATACACTACATTGTACACTACACTATACACTACACATTACATAATACACTGTCTTATACACTACTAGCGGAAGTACCCGGCTTTGCCCGAGTGAAAAATATATTTCTTAAAAACCTTACATATATACACAGATACTAAGGTATTGTCAAAGCCCGGAGGGCTGTTTGTGCATTTCTCCACAAACAAATATATAAGAGGCTTTCACAAGTCCAAAAAGTTGTAGAAAGTGTGGGGTAAATAGTTGATGTCAAAAGGTTTCCGAAAATTGTGGTCCCCCCCCCCCCNCAAAAAATATCTTTACCCCTCGTAGGTATATATACTAACAACACCTTACATACAACAGAGGAAGTGGTATCTATTGACTCTGTAGTAGTATCTACTGACTGTACTGTAGTATCTACTGAGCCAGTAGTAGCTACTGACTGTGTAGTAGTATTTAGTGACTGTAATAACTACTGACCATAGTAGTATTTACTGGGCCTACAGTAGTATCTCCCGACTATATACTCGTAACGACTAACTGTATAATATCTGCTGACTCTATAGTTGTATCCACTGACTATAGTAGTAACTACAAAATCTATAGCAGTATCTACTCACTCTATAATAGTATCTACTGACTCTAGTAGCTACTCACCGTGGTAGTATGTACTGACTGTATAGTAGTATATACTGACTGTAGCAGTATTGACTGACTGTAGTGGTATATACTGACTGTTTTAGTATTTACTATAGCGGTATCTACCAACTCGATAGCAGTATCTACTATCTCAACAGCAGTGTATACTGACTGAGGTCGTACCTGCTATCACTACAGCAGTGCATACTGCTGTGTTGGTACCTATTATGATGACAGCAGTGCATATTGTGGTGGAACCTGCTATGATTACAGCAGTGCATACTGCTGTGGTGGTATCTGCTATGATGAGAGGAGTACATATTGTGGTGGTGGTACCTGGTATAACAGCAGTACATACCGAGTGTGGTGGCACCTGCTATGATGCCAGCAGTACATTCTGTGGTGGTGGTACCTATGATTACAGCAGTGCATATTGACTGTACTCATCATTCACCCTCACCATTCACCACTCACAACTCACCCTTACCACTCATCCTCACCACTCACCACTCCCACTCACTATTCACCATTCACCCTCACAACTCACCACTCACCAATCTCCCTCACCAATCTCCCTCACCAATCTCCCTCACCACTCACCCTCACCACTCTCCCTCACCACTCTCCCTCACAACTCACCACTCACTCTCACCATTCACCCTCACCATTCAGCCTCACCACTCACCCTCACCACTCACCGTCACAACCAACACTCTCCCTCACCACTCAACCTCACCACTCACCCTCAAAACTAACCACTCTCTCACCACTCACCCTCACCACTCAGCACTCACCCTCACCACTCATGCTCACCACTCACCCTCACCGCTCACCACTCACCAATCACCACTCACAACCGCCACTCACCCTCACCACTCACCCTCACTACTCACCCTCACAACAACCACTCACCCTCACCGCTCACCACTCACCCTGACCACTCACCACTCATCCTCACCAATCACACCCTCACCAATCACCAATCACCACTCACCCGCACTGCTCACCCTCACCACTCACCACTCACGCTCACCCTCACCACTCACCCCTCACTAATCACCACTCATAACCGCCACTCACCCTCATCACTCACCCTCACCACTCACCCTCACCACTCACCTTCACCACTCACCTTCACTACTCACCACTCATCCTCACCAATCACACCCTCAACAATCACCACTCACCCTCACCACTCACGCTCACCACTCACCCTCACCACTCACTCTCACCACTCACCCTCACAACAACCACTCACCCTCACCGCTCACCACTCACCCTCACTACTCACCCTCACCACTCATCCTCACCAATCACACCCTCACCAATTACCACTCACCCTCACTGCTCACCCTCACCACTCACCCTCACCACTCAACCTCCCCTCACCACTCAACCTCCCCTCACCACTCACCCTCACTAATCGCCACTCACAACCGCCACTCACCCTCCCCACTCACCCTCACTACTCACCAATCACACCCTCACCAATCACCACTCACTCTCACCACTTGCCACTCACCCTCACCACTCACCACTCACCCTCACCATTCACCCTCACCACTCCCTCACCACTCTCCCTCACCACTCACCAGTCACGCTCACCACTCACCCTCACTACTCACCACTCACCCTCAATACTCACCCTCACCGCTCACCACTCACCCTCACCACTCACCCTCACCACTCACCCTGACCACTCACCATTCATCCTCACCAATCACACCTCACCAATCACCACTCACCCTCACTGCTCACCCTCACTGCTCACCACTCACCCTCACCACTCACCCCTCACTAATCACCACTCACAACCGCCACTCACCCTCACCACTCACTCTCACCCTCACCACTCACCCTCACAACTCACCCTCACCACTCACCCTCACCATTCACCCTCACCCTCACCCTCACCATTCACCCTCACCACTCTCCCTCACCACTCTCCCTCACCACTCTCCCTCACTACTCACCCTCACCACTAACCAGTCACGCTCACCACTCACCCTCACTACTCACCACTCACCCTCAACACTCACCCTGACCGCTCACCACTCACCCTCACCACTCACCCTGACCACTCACCACTCATCCTCACCAATCACACTCTCACCAATCACCACTCACCCTCACTGCTCACCCTCACTGCTCACCCTCACCACTCACCCTCACCACTCACCCTCACTACTCACCACTCACCCTCAACACTCACCCTCACCGCTACCACTCACCCTCACCACTCACCCTCACCACTCACCCTGACCACTCACCACTCATCCTCACCAATCACACCCTCACCAATCACCACTCACCCTCACTGCTCACCCTCACTGCTCACCCTCACCGCTCACCCTCACCACTCACCCCTCACTAATCACCACTCACCCTCACCATTCACCCTCACCACTCTCCCTCACCACTCTCCCTCACCACTCTCCCGCACCACTCACCCTCACCACTAACCAGTCACGCTCACCACTCACCCTCACTACTCACCACTCACCCTCAACACTCACCCTGACCGCTCACCACTCACCCTCACCACTCACCCTGACCACTCACCACTCATCCTCACCAATCACACTCTCACCAATCACCACTCACCCTCACTGCTCACCCTCACTGCTCACCCTCACCACTCACCACTCACGCTCACCCTCACCACTCACCCCTCACTAATCACCACTCACAACCGCCACTCACCCTCACCACTCATGCTCACCACTAACCCTCACCACTCACTAATCACCTCTCACAACCGTCACTCACCCTCACCACTCACTCTTACCACTCACCCTCACCACTCACCCTCACAACAACCACTCACCCTCACAACAACCACTCACCCTCACTACTCACCCTCACCACTCATCCTCACCAATCACACCCTCACCCTCACCACTCATCCTCACCAATCACCACTCTCCCTCACCACTCTCCCTCACCACTCTTCCTCACCACTCACCCTCACCAGTCACGCTCACCACTCACGCTCACCACTCACCCTAACCACTCACCCTCAACACTCACCCTCACCACCACCACTCACCCTATTCCCGTTTTAAAACTTACTTACGTGTCGCCAAGTATGCTTGAGGGTGATTGGTGATTGGTGAGGGAGAGTGGTGAGGGTAAGTAGTGAGGAATAGTGGTGAGGGTGAGTTGTGAGGGTAAGTGGTGAGGGTTAGTGGTGAGTGGTCAGTGATAGTGAGTGGTGAGTGATAGTGAGTGATAGTGAGTGTTGAGGGTGAGTGGTGATGGTGAGTGAGGGAGAGTGGTGAAGGTGTATATATTTTTGCCTATGATGACAGCAGTACATGCTGACGTTTTGTATGTTAAATGTAAAAGCTAAATGTGTGAATGTGTGTGTCGGAAATGTTAAGCAAACGTGGCGGGAATGGGCGATTCTAAAAATCTACAACCTTCGATGATTCCTTTGCGCGATTCAAAGAATCGATTCCTGGCGCATAGAAGGTTTCCATATTTAATTACAGAGTTTTATTTTCATTGGTATGTTATGTTTTAAAGTTTTCAGGAGTTTTTAATTATATTTTTGCCCCGGTCAACGCCGGATATTTCCGATTCGTAGCAGTTTACATCGACTCTATAACAAACTTATATTAAACGGAAATAGGGCGATTCTAAATGAATCTACAACCTTTGATTCCTTTTCGCGAGTCAGAGAATCGATTCTTGGCGCAGTCGGGTTTAGAGTTTTAATTACACAGTTGTATTTTCATTGGTATGTTATGTTTTAAAGTTTTCAGAAGATTTTAAATGTATTTTTCCCCCGGGCAACGCTGGGTATATCGAGTTTATACCACAAAGTCGTCGCCTGACACATGTGGTGTCGAGGCCTAATACCGTGCAGAGCCTCCGGCCTCGCCTAGATTGCCCACCCGGCTGAGGCTGGGTACTGGGGCCGTTACCCCCCCCCCCCGTGCTACAATAATACTGTCTAATCGCTATAATTTTATTATCTACCGACCCTATAATAGTAATTGCACACATTGGGGTGGGGGGGGGAGTGAAGAGGACATGAAACTTTGATGGATTTACCTCAGAGTCGCGTGTTAATGCGTGCGCATATTTTTAACGGGAATTAAAATTGGCGTCCACCCCGCAGCGACAGCGTTGCTGCCCGTTGCCAGGGGCCAACCGCCCGTTGCCAGGGGCAACCGCCTTCACTCATGCGCAACGGCGTGCTTCGTTACGCGCTGGTCGGCAATAGTAAATAAATAAATAAAGAGAAATCGCACTAAATAGATAATCGGTCCGATTTAAAGTTTAGAGACGAAAAATCGGAAATGCCTAAGTTTACCGCGGGGCCGGGGCGTGCCCACCTGCAAAATTTAATCTCGGCGAACCCCACGGTCCGAGAGCTACATCCCCCGGAAGGGAGCGTACGCAGACGGACAGACGGACGGACAGACAGACAGACAGACAAAAAATGAATTATATAGGTTAGATAGTATACACTATACTATGAGTAAGAGCCACGCTGGTTCACAGCTGACTTGAAGGCTGCCGCTGACTACAAGGGGTTCCTCGTAGCCACGTGCAGCCCTGGGGGCTACGGGGGTCGTTCTGCTTCAGCCACTCCATCACTGGCTGACAGCGCATCATTGGCATAGAGAGGGAGACACGGCAAACTCCAAATATACAGCAGCAGGCATCACCAGGGTCCAAGATCGAACCCACAAACTCATGCATACCAGGCGATGTAGTTAACATCTCCTAGCCACCGTACAGCCCCCGTTAGGTTCCAATGTGGTCTCTGATTTGGATGCGTTCTAAATTTCTGCACCTGTCACAGAATCGTGATCATTGTCGTGGTCCTGATAACGACATCCACACGGGCCACTTGGCACTGACAACGTGAAGCATCATATCCCATTGCCTAATGATCGTTAACGGGCGGCTATCAATCAGGAGACCGCATGGCGATCAATCTATTGATTAATTTCATCAACGACCAATCTTCCTGATTGTAATCACCAATTGCATTCGTAGCGTAATCACTCCCCTTCATTCTCTACGCAGCTGAAGCGTTGGTTACCCGGTGATGGGTTCAGAGCCTTAGTGAACGGACTGTTAATGGTGTCAATGAATCGGCGGTTCACTGATGGCAATCATCAGCAATAGCGCTGTGGGCGACAGCAGTGATGGTGGTGATGACAAGATTCTAGCATCTGATGTCAGCAGGAATTGCGATGTTGTTGTTGTGACTTGTGTGTTGTTGATTGTTGTGGCCACGTGACTTCTCATGGTGTCTGGGTCTTGGTCTACTGTGACGTCAGGGCCACGTGGCTTCTCATGGTGTCTGGGTCTTGGTCTACTGTGACGTCAGGGCACGTGACTTCTCATGGTGTCTGGGTCTTGGTCTACTGTGACGTCAGGGCCACGTGGCTTCTCGCTCTGTAGTGGTGGTGCTCAAACAGAACCAACTCGGATGAGAGACGTGGACTCCTTTAACATCATCATCACCATCAGCTGCATCGTCTTCATTAGCTGCAGCAACATCATCAGCTGCATCATCATAATACTCAGCTACAGCATCATCATCTTCATGAGCTGCATCATCATCGTCATCAGCTGCATCATCATCAGCCTGGTTACAGGTTGCAGGCAGGTTCCGAGTCACCTTGCACTGCACAGCGACACTGCCATTGGGCGGTCCCCCAGGCTAGAAGTGAACCGCGCTGTGAGATGTTTCACTTTTGCGTTGCGTAGAGGTTGGGGTTGCAATAGGGGTTGGGGTAGTCGTTGTGGTAGTGATCGCTTAGTGACAATGTTTAGAGTAGTGATATAATTCGTGATTGGGGTAGTGATACGGGTTGGGGTAATTATAGGTATTGGGGTAGTAATAGAAGTTGAGTTAGGGGTAGTAATTGGGGTTGGGAAAGTGATAGTAATATTGGTAATAATAGTGATACCGGTCATGATAGTCATAGTGGTGAGGGTAGTGATAGGGGTTTGGCTAGTGCTAGAGGTAGTGATTGGAGTTGGGGTAGTGATAGGGGCAGTAATAGTGATTAGGGTAGTGATAGGAAAAATTACAATGATAAGGGTACTGAGAAGGTAAGGGTAGTGATAGGGGTAGTCATAGGGGTAGTGGTAGGCGTTGGGATAGTGATAGGGGTAGTCATAGGGATAGTGATAGTTATAGAGGTAGTGATAGTGGTAGGGGTAATGATAGTGATATGGGTAGTGATTGGGGTAGTGATAGTGATAGGGGTAGGTCTGCTCATAGCTGGGTGGCAGGGGCAGTGAGTACCAGTAGGAAGATGAAGATGCAGCTCTAGGAGACAAGAGGTGGGCGTTGTTCTAATGGAGGAGCTGAAGCTGCAGGTTGTTGTTGTTGTTCTAGTCAGGCTGAGTGCTTTATGTGCAGAGTTATAGATCATTCCGCTCCACACCCCTGGGACTGCCAATGCACGGACATCCTCTACTTGAGTGGCTGGGTCGCTCAGCACTCGGGCATCGTGCGGGAGCATTGGGATGGGTCGTCGTGGACCGTGAACCCAGACAGCGTCAAGTGCTCTGGTACCAATAGCGGCCACGCTGTTGGTAACCGGCACAAGCAGCTCCACACTCTAAGCCCAGTGGCTCTTCTTAGTCTGGGGTGCAGCACGCACACCCTGGGGGTGCGAGAAACAGGCAGATTATTTTTTAGTAGGTAAATAATCGAAAAACAATTATGCACGGGGCAATGTAAGTACAATTTACTTTATTTCATCAAACCCTCCGTTTTTATTCAGATTATACGTTTTATTAGGACTGACAACCAAACGGGTGCAGACTGCAGTGAAATGTTAAGAACCACTCCTCTAGATAATCTCAATGCAACACAACGCCGGTAAACTTTTAGGATGTTACAGAGAACACACAAAAATTAGACAAAGACACAGATCTCTGTATTTCGTGCAACAGACTGTTGGGGCAAGTGCTGTTAGCGAGCACCTTTGAAGGCCAGAAAGGCACATGAGGACCACGCCCGACCGCATTTGTTTCCCCAGTGGCGATGTTTACACACCGCATCAGGTACTTATTTGAGGCAGAGTCAACCTAGAGGAGGCCCAGGACCGGTTCAGATAATCGTGACTACACAGATACACACACAGATACAGACACACAGATACAGACACACAGATACACACACAGATACACAACAACAACAACCGCCATTCGCCACTAAGTGGCGGTGACGTCACCACGACGCTTGTGCCAGGCCAAGTGCACCTTCAGGCCACGTGAAATGTCGAACGCCCGCTGGCAGGAGGTTACGGGGCAGACCCAGCAGGTGCCACGGGTCGACTGACCGAGATGACTGGCTGATGCACCACCTGTGCCCCCTACTGTACCAACTTGCTGTGCTTTAGCCACCTGGCGCTCCGCTCGTTGTTGTGAGCGTCGCTCCTCCGCCCTCCGTTGTTGTTGGAGGGCGACTGCCTCCAACCGCCCAGTAGCGTCCTTCACGAGCCTCCTCCACTGAGGCCGATCTTGACACCGCTGGTACCAGTCATCGGCAAGTCCACTCAGCTCCACGTCCTCCTGTACCACATCACTCCATCTCTTCTCTAGCCCGTGCCGCGCTCGTTTAGCCCCCTCGATCCGGCCAAACAAAAGCTGTTTAGGCATGCGGTAGCTGGGCATGCGGGCTACATGACCCAGCCAATGCAGACTTGCCTGCCGGAGGAGCTCACCGATGGGACTTTGCCCAGATCTTTCAAGGATTTGTGAGCTCCTCACACAATCCAGCTTGGTTAAACCCAGGATGGATCGTAGGCAGGCCAGCCTAAATGTTTCCAACCGGCGAAGATGCTCCATTAGGGGGGTCCACGTTTCGCAAGCGTAGAGAAGGGAGGGAATGACCGTGGCCGAGAAGACCTGAAGCTTCGTGCGGAGCGACAGACCAGGTAGCTTCCACACAGCGTTACGCAACCGATGAAAAGATATTGCCGCTCGACTGATTCGGAGTGAGACCTCTGCTGATAAACTGGAGCCGGTCATAAGCACACTGCCCAGGTATGGGAAACTCTCCACTCTCTCCACAACTGCCCCATCACCGATTGGGAGTTGTGGGGGTGGAGTGTCCGATGGTACAAAATACCCAGGCAGGTGCTTAGTTTTGGTGGGGCTGATGGTAAGGCCCCACCTCTTAGTGGCACGCTCCAGTCTCAGCAGCAGCATCTCCAACTCCTCTTCTGAATGAGCAGCTATTACCAAATCATCGGCATACATAACGTGGTTGACCAATAGGGAGCCATCCCTTGATCGCACCCGGGCGTCGATCAGCCTCCCAATATATCTGTACCAAATGGAAATTCCCCCGTTACAGCTATTGAAGGCTTCACGAACTACGCAGTCGAAATAAATGTTAAATAATGTGGGAGCCAGAGGACATCCCTGTCGCACCCCAAGGTGTACAGGGAAAGGCTCTGACTCCCGGCCACGTAGTTTTACCCGGGCCCGCTCACCATCATGAAGGTCCTTAATGATCGTGAGCAGAGGGTCAGGGACTCCGAAGGCACGAAGAACAACCCAGAGCCCAGGCCTACTGATGGTATCATAGGCCTTGACCAGGTCAATAAAGCAGAGATGTAGGTCTTGTTGGAATTCCCTACACCTCTGCTGTACCAGACGGACAGAAAAAATGGCATCTGTACAGGACCGCCCTTTCCTGAAACCGCATTGGGGTTCCGCAAGCCTCTCCTCAGCGTGCCTAGCAAGGCGATGTTGAATAATCCTTGCCAGGACCTTTCCCGGGACACTGAGGAGTGAGATGCCCCTGTAGTTGTTACAGTCTGCGCGGTCCCCCTTCTTAAAGAGGGGACCTCCAGGGCATCCTTCCAATCCTGCGGTACTCGTCCAGCGGTCCAGACTGTTATGATGTCATATAGGGCAGTCTGTGCACAAGCGCCACCCTCCCTCAGCATTTCGCTTGGGAGATCATCTTGCCCGGTGCCTTTCCTGGTCTCAGACTCCGGATCGCCTTCAGTACTTCCTCAACAGATGGCACCTCAGCCAGCCACTCACAGGGGGTAACCTCCTCCAATATTTGAGGCACCGAAGCCTCAGCAGGGTTATCCCCACTTTGTGCCATGATGTTTTCCTGGCTGAGAGATTTTCCCTCCCCCAGGACCTCACAGAAATGCTCAGCAAATCTGCAAACCTGTTCCTGGGGGTCGGAGATTGGATCACCGTTTTTTCCCCTAATGATGGTAATAGGTGTGGCGCTGCAGGTTACTTTTTTGATGGAGTTAAATAGTGATTTGTGATCGCGGGCCACTGAGGCAGATTCCATCTCCTCAGCAACACGCGACCACCACCCATCCTTGCAGCGCCTTACGGCTCTCCGAACCTCCGAGCGAAGGCTGCGGTAAACCTCCTCATTCTCTGACTTGGGATGCTGTAGCCGATGAGAGTGGGCCTGTCGCTTTTTCTCAATTAACCTGAACACCTCCTCTGTCAGCCAGGGTTTCTGGGGAGGTCTGGACCGCGTACCCAAAGCAGCCATTGCAGCTGCATGAGTCACAGTCTTAATCCTCCCCATTAACCCTCGACATCAGGTGGAGTGGGGGACGATGCCAACCCCAGCTGCAAGCGATGATTAAATTCTCGCTTGCAACTTTCATCAGCTAACTGAGACCAGGCCACCTTAGGTTGGAATGGGATCCTGGGTGTACACCCACCACCGGAGTGGAAGAATGGCAGGCGCATCTTACAGATGACTAGTCGATGGTCAGAGGGCAGATCAGCTCCACGGTAGGTCCTGGTGTCAAGGACATGGGCTCGCATCCGCTGGTCCGTCACTATGTAGTCCAGCAGATGTTCTTGCTTGGACCCGGCATGCATCCATGATGTTGTGTGGATGCGCCGATGCCGGAAGAGCGTGTTGGTAATTACAAGCCCATGGGCTGCATGGGCTTGTAAAACAGATACACACACATACACACACACATACACACACATACACACACACAGCCACGAAGACAAAGACCCCCGTACAGCCTTAACAGACTGTTGTGGCAAGATCTGTTAACGAGTAGAAGCACATATATAGGCCGCCAAAGATACATACACAGATACACACACACACACAGATACATAAAGACACGCAACATACACACGCACACACCACGTGCCATGCACACAACACCAACGTAGCTACACACAGCACGCGTACTACACACACACAGCCTGGTGCATAGCACCCACACCACAGTGCCACGCTCGTCCCCTGCCCTCGCACTCCCATGGGTTGCCAACTAAATATGCGTGGGTGAGGGAGCTGAGACGGTCGAACGCTCCATGCGGGATGCTCTTCAACTGGAGTGGTGACAGGTTTTTACCCTTTCAACTGGTACAAAAAGTGACACCTGTATACAAGGCATCATGTTTGCAATAACCACAACACAAGCAGTCAAAATGCAAACAAAAAGAAACAACTCTGATGATGATAATGATATGCACTGTCCTTGAAGTTGATTGGTCCACACCCAAGACAGCTTTTCTTAGAGCCTAGTCTCCATTGGTGTTGGACCAGATGCCACTGGTAAAGGAGTTCTCTCAGTGTAAATGCTTACCCCGAGCTCTCAATACTCTGATAGTGCACTGTCTTTGAGTTGTACGCCTATCACTATATTTTGCCACTGGTAAAGGAGGTCTCATAGTGGAGTGGTGACGTTCACGTGAACTCACACGGACCCACGTGACCTGCGTTCACTGCGCATCACTGCAAGTTGTGTATCGTGAGCCACGTGCATCACCACGCGTCACCACGTGTCACCACGTGTCACCACGCGTCACAACGCGTCACAACGCGTCACTACGTGTCACCACGCGTCACAACGTGTCACTATGCATCGTGTGTAGCAAGCTACGTGCATCTGCGCTCCATGTCCATGCGCTCCGTGATGCTGTCCAGGGTTTCTGCACCATCGCCACCACCACCACCGCTGAACTCGCACAGCCACAGTCGGCACCGCCCCATTATAATTGTATCTCCCGGCGCGGCAGTTTTTTAGGTATCAGAGGAGGAGCTCTGTGCCACGACATCATCTCAAAAAACCTCTGCAACGCGTTCACCTGCAGCATTGTACAACCACCACCGTTGTTGTTGTTGTTGACGTTGTTGTTGTTGTTGACGTTGTTGTTGTTGTTGTTGACGTTGTTGTTGTTGACGTTGTTGTTGTTGTTGACGTTATCTAAACTACACTCACCGATACTGATAGACACTCCAACTCATACAGACCCAAAGAGGCACAAAGAGATCCAGATCCAGAACCATAGACATCAACAGAGACCCACACAAACCAACAGAGACCCATAGCAACCCATACTCGTAAAATCCATTGAAAGCCCAAGAGACCAATAGAGACCCATATGTCATAGAGAACCATAGAGACTAAAAGAGACCCAGAGGCTCGGATAGAACCATAGACGAAAACTAAATCAGGTAAGGCTATAATGCTCTTTAAACTAGTTTTGAAGCTTTCGTGACTGCAGGAATTACTCTTGGTTCTTCGGTGAAGTCACGTAGAAAGAAAATAAATTAAATAATAATAGAATACGACGTTTCGATTGCAACACAAGCAACCATCATCAGGCAAGAATGAATGAGAAAACAAAGTAGTAAACTTAGAAATATAATGCAATACAGCACGGAGAATCGGTTAACACAACAGTAAACACCTTACCTGGTTGATTACGTTCTTCAAAGATTGCTAAATTTGAGAGAGAGACAAAACACAGACAGGACACATAGACAGATACACAAGCAGATAGAGACACACAGAGATACACAGGAATTCCACAAATTTCTCATTGTTCTCAACCCAATCCCCCCCCCCTCTCTCTCTGCCCACCCCCTCTCTCTATTTAAGGTCTCGACACAGAGGCGTTGTCTCTCTGTGTATTCTCTGTGTGTCTCTATGTCTCTGTGTCTCTGTGTGTCTCTTGTGTCTGTCTGTGTGTGTGTCTCTGTATCTGNCTGNGTCTGTGTGNCTCTGTGTGTCTCTGTCTGTGTGTGTCTCTCTCTGTGTCTGTGNCTCTGTCTCTCTGAGTGNGTCTCTGTGTGTGTCTCTGTCTGTCNCTGNGTCTGTGTGTCNCTGTATGNCTGTCTGTCTCTCTGTGTCTGTGTGTGTGTGTGNCTCTCTGTTGTGTGTCTCTGTGTGTGTGTCTCNGTGTGTGTGTGTGTGTGTCTCTCTGTGTGTCTCTGTGTGTCTGTGNCTGTGTGTGTGTCNCTCTCTGNGTGTGTCTCACTCTCTGTGTGTGNCTCTGTGTGTCTCTATGTCACTGTGTCTCTGTGTGTCTATGTGTGTGTCTGTCTCTGTGTCTCTGTGTGTGTGTCTTGTGTGTCTCTGTNTGNGTCTCTCTGTGTGNCTCTCTGTGTGNCTCTGTGTGTCTATGTCTGTCTCTGTCNCTGNGTCNCTGNGTGNCTGTCTGTGTGTCTGACNCTCNGTCTCTCTGTGNCTTTCTGTCTCTGTGTCNCTCTGNGTCTCTGTGTGTCTCNCTCTGTGTGNGTGTCTGTTGTGTCTGTCTCTGTTGTTGTCTGTCTCTGNGTCTCTGTGTGTGTGTGTGTGTGTCTGTTGTGTCTATGTCTCTGNGTGTGTGTGNGTGTCTCTCTCCGTGGNGTCTCTGTGTGTCTCTGTCTCTGTNCTGTCTATATGTGTCTGTCTCNGTGTGTATCTCTCTGNGNCTGTGTGTCTCTGTGTGTCNCTTTGTCTATCTGACTCNGTGTGTCTCTGTGTGTGTCTCTGTGTGTCTCTGTGTGTGTCTCTATCTGCTTGTGTGTTATTAGCATCACGTTGTCGTGATGCTAATAACGACACCATACGCGGGACGACGCACTGATCACGTGACGCGTCACGCTTCGCATCCTGTCACCTGATGTTCATTTAAGGAACGACTGTCAATCACGTGACCGCTCACCAATCGATCTATTGATTTAATTGACGGCCAATCTCCTGAATTGTAAACACAGAGCGCATTCGAAGCGAGACGGTGAACTGTAGCATACTCACTCCCCTTCGTTATCCACGCACCAGTAGCGTTGGTTACCTGGTGATGGTTCTTATTCTTTGGTTCTTTCGGTTAAGTCACGTCTAAAGATAAAATAATAAATTAAATAATAGCATATTACGACGTTCCGATTGCAACACAAGCAATCATCATCAGGCATATTAAGAAATAGCAACAAAAATCTAACTAGAAAACTATAGACAGACACACAAGCAGACAGACATCACAAGGACACCAGAGAGAGGACACATATCGGCACAAAGAGAGAGGTCGTTTCTGTGACGGTGCCTTAAATATAGAGAGGGAGGCGGGGGTGGAGAGAGGGAGGGGCAGAGAAAAAATTAGCATGTCAATGAGTGGACGGCAACGTGATGCTGCTGCAAGTAAGATGACGACGTGGCACGGCAACGCAAGCTTGACAATCAGGAGAAAGACACTAACATTAAATAACCTCGCAAAATATCGAAATGTAATGTAATGTACCTGGTGATGGGTTCAGAGCGTTAGTGAACGGACTGCTCACGGTGTCAGTGAACTGGCGGTTCACTTTCGATTTAAAGCTTTCGTAACTGCAGGGATTCATCTTCTTGGTTCTTTCGGTAAAGTCACGTAGAAGGGAAGTAATAAAATAATAAAAATGAAACATAATATGTGCATATCAAGAGGAATTTAGCATATTCATGCTAAATTCCTCTTGATATGCACATTCTTTTTGTTAAGGCGCTCCCACCTCCAACGCAGCTTATATATAAGCTCCAAGCTTGGCAGTGTCTCATTCTTCACCTGAAGACGGCTGCTTGCGTTGTAGCCGAAACGTCGTGAGAATTATTTTATTACTTCCCTTCTACGTGACTTTACCGAAAGAACCAAGAAGATGGCGGTTCACTGATGGCGATCACCAGCGATGGCGCTGTGGGCGAGAGCAGTGTTGTTGTGTCTGGTGTTATCGTGACGTCAGAGCCACGTGACTTCTCATGGTGAATGGGCCTTGGTCTCTTGTGACGTCAGGGCCACGTGGTTTCTCATAGCGTCTAGGCCTTGGCCTACTGTGATGTTCGGGCCACGTGGCTTCTCATGGCGTTTGGGTCTTGAGCTACTAAGACGTCAGGGCCATGTGGATTCTTGCTCGGTAGTGGTGGTCAAACAAAACCAACTCGGAATGGAGACGTGGACTCCTTTATCATCACCATCAGCTGCAGCATCATCAGTGTCCTTAAGATATAATCATTAAGGAGCTGCTATATATACATCTATGGAAGGTATGAAAATAAAGCGCTGCAACAAATCTACATAGGATATAAGAATAAGTCACTAGCATATATAAATCAAAAAAGATATAACAATAAGGCTCTGCTCTATGTAAAATTAAGAAAAATATGAGAAAAAGGCTGTATTATTTTTCATCTATATACGATATAAGAATAAGGCAGAGCTATGTAAATATATATATAAGAATAAGGCACTGCTATATATAAATCTGTACAAGATTTAAAAATAGGACACTGCTATATATAAACCTGTACAAGATTTAAAAATAAGACGCTGCTATATAAAAATCTATACGAGGAATAAGATGATTATTCTCCGGCCAACTGCGCCTGCTCAGACATCCTGTACCTCAGCCGCTGGATCTCTCAGCACCCAGGAGTCGTGAGGGATCTCAATTCCTACAATGTGAACCCCGACTCAGCGCGCTGCTCTGGTACCAATAGCGGCTGTCCGCTCACTCGGCACGGCAGCGAGCGGACAGCGCGGTGAGAGCCTCGACTGAGCTCGCAGTGCGCGGAGTCCTGGAGTGGTCACAGCAGCAGCAGCAGCTGCAATACATTTTGAGTGCCAATAGCTTATCTCTGTCTTTGTTTTAATGTCCATGTCTCGCAGGCATACAGAGCTGCTACTGAACACGCATGTTGTTCTTTAAGTTATTCTGTGTTGGTCTTCTAGCTTAAGATTTGCTTTCTTCTGCCAGATGTTACTGAATTATCTCTCAAACCTTTCGAATTTTAATAATCATTCTCCCTTTCTCTTTTTCTGTCTGTCTCGGAGTGTGTCTCTCTCCCTGTCGTTCCTTTTTCCTCTCTCTGTATTTATCTCTCTCACTCTCTGCCTTTCTCTTCCTCTTTATCTCACTGTCTCTCTCTTTCTGTCTGTATGCATCTGTTTCCCGTCTATCTCCCTCTATCTATTTGTCTCTCTATCTCTGTCACTCCGTATTTTTCTCCCTCTCTATTTCTCTGTCTGTATTTCTGTCCCTCTCTGTTTCTTTGTCTATCTGTCTGTTTTATGCCGTCCACTCCTGGACTTTTGATTTATCTTCAGATGTTGTTATTTTACCTTTCCCATTTCTTCGTACGAGACGTCATCATTGGTGGTGCTGAGGGGAAATCTTCCCTGCAGTGCTACGCAGCTTCCATTTAATTATCTTCGCTCTCTCTGCCACGAGCCTCAACAGCGACATTTGCTGTTAAGCAGCTGCGCCCACTATCCCAGCCCGAGTCTCCGCATCATCATCATCATCGTATCTCTAGGTATCTGTTTGTATCTCTATGTGCATCTATATGTATCTCTATGTGTTTCTGTGTATGTCTATATCTCTATTTATCTTTCTGTATCTCTGTGTATCCCTCGGTGGTCCAAAGGGTATATCTCCTCTAGCTCACCCAGCAACTCGTTATTCTCTTGATCCCTATCCCGATACAACTCGCTGTGATACTCAGTAGCCCCATCTCTGTGGGTGTCTCTTCTCGTACATCTTGCCGTCCCTGCCTTGTCTCGCTGTTTTACTGCAGCCTGATGCTCTAAACGCGTGGCGACGTTGATTCTAAATGTGGAGGGAAAAAACCGGAGGACCCGGAGAGAAATCGAGGCGAACACGGGGAGAGAGAAAGAGACGCAAACTCTAAAATATATAGCCGGCATTCTTAGGGTCCGGATCGATCCCACGTACCTTCTAACTAGCAGGCGAGGTCGTTAATATTTTCTAGCCACCGTGATGATGAGAGAGAGAGAGACATGCAAACTCGAAATATACAACAGGAATCGTCAGGGTCCGGGATATAACCCACGATCCCCTGTATACCAGGGAAGATAGTTAACGTATCCTAGCCACCGTTATAATAATGAGAAGAGAGAGAGACGCAGGCTCCGAATATACAACAGGCAGGCATCGTCAGGGTCTGGGATCTCGTAAATGCCAGGCAAGGTAGTTGACATCTCCTAGCCACCATGATGATGATGAGAGGGAGAGAGATGCAGACTCCAAATATACAGCAGGTGCCTGAGTCCAGGATCGAATCCACGACCTCCTGTATACCAGGCGAAGGAGTTAACATCTCCTAGACACCGTGGCGCTCCATGTAAGGGGCTCGTAGCCACGTCCACCCCTGTGGGCCACGGGGAGTCGATCTGCTTCACCGAGCCACCTTCTCGGTGCTGACAGGGCACGGCTCAGTCCTTCCCTGGCTCACAGCTGCGCCCCGTGGTGGTTTCCCCCCCGACCCCTGCGCTGTAGATGAACGCGCCAGGCTGCTGCTGAGACGCAGCGGTTAAGGCGGTGGAGCTTCTGGCCGCCAGATGTGGACGTCTCTGCGTGATGCGAGTCCACGCGGACGCCGCGCTGTCGTTCACACCGACCCCACTCCGTCTCCTCTCTCGAGGGGGTTGCGAGCCAAACGTCGCTCATTTGATGAACAAAATACACACATTTACATTATTTACCCCTTTCTCTTGACTCTAAATGTGAAGAGAAAAAACGGGAGGATCCGGAGAAGAATCCGCCACAAACACGAGCAGAGGGAGAGACATTCAAACTCCCAATGTAACGCAGCAGGTGTCAAGGTCGAGATAGAACCCACGACCTCCTGCATACCAGGCGAGGTAGTTAACATCTCCCAGCCCCACGTACAGCCCTCGTTAGGTTCCAATGTGGCCCCTGAGTCGGAGGCGTTCTAACTTTCTGCACCGGTCACAAAATCGTGATCGTTGTCGTGATGCTGATAACGACACCCACACGGGGCACTTGGCACTGACCACGTGACGTGTCACGTGTCGCATTCCTCCGTCTTATTATCGTTAACGGACGGCTGTCAATCACGCGACCAATCGCTGATTGATCTCTCGATTGATTTCATCGACGGCCAATCTCCTTGATTGTAATCACCGATTGCATTTGTAGTGAGATCGTGAACTGTAGCGTAATCACTCCCCTTCATTATCCATGCAAGGTTAGCGTTGGTCACCCTGTGATGGGTTCAGTGCATTAGTGAACGGACTGTTCAGGTGTCAATGAACTGGCGGTTCACTGATGGCAATTGCGCTGTGGGCGACAGCAGAGATGGAGGCCGTGATGGTAACAAGATTCTACCATCTGCTTTCGACTGGGATCGCGTTGTTGTTGTTGAGATATCAAGGCCACGTGGCTTCTCGTGGTGTCTGGGCCTTGGTCTACTGTGACGTCAGGGCCACGTGACTTCTCATGGCGTCTGGGTCTTGGTCTACTGTGACGTCAGAGCCACGTGACTTCTCATGGTGTCTGGGCCTTGGTCTACTGTGACGTCAGGGCCACGTGACTTCTCATGGTGTCTGGGTCTTGGTCTACTGTGACGTCAGGGCCACGTGACTTCTCATGGTGTCTGGGTCTTGGTCTACTGTGACGTCAGGGCCACGTGACTTCTCATGGTGTCTGGGCCTTGGTCTACTGTGACGTCAGGGCCACGTGACTTCTCATGGTGTCTGGGTCTTGGTCTACTGTGACGTCAGGGCCACGTGACTTCTCATGGTGTCTGGGCCTTGGTCTACTGTGACGTCAGGGCCACGTGACTTCTCATGGCGTCTGGGTCTTGGTCTCCTGTGACGTCAGGGCCACGTGGCTTCTCGCTCTGTAATGGTGGTGCTCTAACAGAACCAACTCGGACTAGAGACGTGGACATCTCTAATATCATCATCACCATCAGCTGCATCGTCTTCATCTTCAGCAGTATCATCATCAGCTGCATCTTCATAATCAGCTACAGCATCATCATCTTCATGAGCTGCATCATCATCGTCATCAGCTGCGTCATCATCAGCCTGGTTACAGGTTGCAGGCCGGTTCCAAGTCACCTTGCACTGCACAGCGACACTGCCATTGGGCGGTCCCCCAGGCTAGAAGCGAACCGCGCTGTGAGACGTTTCGCTTTTGTGTTGCGTAGAGGTTGGGGTACTAATAGGGGTTGGGGTAGTCGTTGTGGTAGTGATCGCTTAGTGACAATGTTTAGGGTAGTTATAGGATTCGTGATAGGGGTATTGCTATGGGCTGGGGTAATTATAGGTACAGTGGTAGTGATAGTGGTTGGGGTAGTAATAGAGTTAGAGATAGGGGTGGTGATTGCGCTCGGGATAGTTATAGGGGTCGTGATAGTCATAGTGGTGAGGATAGTGATAGGGGTTTGGGTAGTGATAGGAAAAGTGACAGTGATAAGAGTTGTGCGAAGGGTAGTGATAATTAAAGGGGTAGTAATAGGGGTAGTGTCAGTGATAGGGTTAGTGATAGGAGTAGGCGTTGTGAAAAGGGTAGTGATAGTGGTAGTAATAGGGGTAGTGATAAGGGTTGTGCTAGTGATAGGAGTTGGGATAGTGGTAGTGGTAGTGGTTGGGGTAGTGATAGTGGTTGGGGTAGCCCTGTTGATAGCTGGTTTGCAGGGGCAGTGAGTAGCAGTAGCAGGATGAAGATGCAGCTCTAGAAGACAAGAGGTGGGCGTTGTTCTAATGGAGGAGCTGAAGCTGCAGGTTGTTGTTCTAGTCAGGCTGAGTGCTTTATGTGCAGAGTTATAGATCGTTCCGCTCCACACCCCTGGGACTGTCAGTGCACCGACATCCTCTACTTGAGTGGCTGGGCCGCTCAGCACTCGGGCATCGTGCGGGAGCAGTGGACTGGGTCGTCGTGGACCGTGAACCCAGACAGCGTCAAGTGCTCTGGTACCAATAGCGACCACGCTGTTGGTAACCGGCACAGGCAGCTCCACACTCTAAGCCCAGTGGCTCTTCTTAGTCTGGGGTGCAGCACGCACACCCTGGGGGTGCGAGACACGGGCAGATTATTTTTAGAAGGTAAACCATCGAAAAATAAATGAAGCACGGGCCAATGTACGTACAACTTACTTTGTTTCATCAAACCGTCTGTGTTTATTCACATGATAATTTTTTTAGGATTGACAACCAAAGGGGTTCAGGCTGCAGTGAAATGATAAGAACCACTGCTCTAGATAATCTCAATGCAACACAACACCGGTAAACTTTTAGGATGTTACAGAGAACACACAAAAATAAAACTAAAACACAGATCCTCCGTATAGAGTGCAACAGACTGTTGGGGCAAGTGCTGTTAGCGAGCACCTATGAAGGCCAGAACAGCACACGAGGGGGTGGGTGGCCAGTACAACGGCCGACCGCCTTTGTTTCCACAGTGGAGATGTTTATACACCGCATCAGGTACTCATTTGAGGCAGAGTCAACCTAGAGGAGGCCCAGGACCGGTTCAGATAATCGTGACTACACAGATACACAACAACAACAATCGCCATTCGCCACTAAGTGGTGGTGACGTCACCACGACGCTTGTGCCAGGCCATGTGCACCTTGAGGCCACGTGAAGTGTCGAACGCCCGCTGGCAGGAGGTCACGGGGCAGACCCAGGTGCCACGGGTCGACTGACTGAGATGACCGAGATGACTGGCTGATGCACCACCTGTGCCCCCTACTGCGCCAACTTGCTGTGCTTTAGCCACCCGGCGCTCCGCTCGTTGTTGTGAGCGTCGCTCCTCTGCCCTCCGTTGTTGTTGGAGGGCGACTGCCTCCAACTGCTCAGTAGCGTCCTTCACGAGCCTCCTACACAGAGGCCGATCTTGACACCGCTGGTACCAGGCATCGGCAAGTCCACTCAGCTCCACGTCCTCCTGTACTACACACACACAGCCTGGTGCATAGCTCCCACACCACAGTGCCACGCTCGTCCCTGCCCTCGCACTCCCATGGGTTGCCAAACAAATAGGCGTGGGTGAGGGAGCTGAGACGATCGAACGCTCCATGCGGGATGCTCTTCAACTGGAGTGGTGACGCTCACGTGAACTCACACGGACTCACATGACCTGTGTTCACTACGCATCGCAAGTCGTGTATCGTGAGCCACGTGCATCACCACGTGTCACCACGCGTCACCACGCGTCACCACGCGTCACAACGCGTCACCACGCGTCACAACGCGTCACCACGCGTCACAACGCGTCACAACGCGTCACCACGCGTCACAACGCGTCACCACGCGTCACAACGCGTCACCACGCGTCACAACGCGTCACCACGTGTCACAACGCGTCACCACGTGTCACAACGCGTCACCACGTGTCACAACGCGTCACAACGCGTCACCACGCGTCACCACGCGTCACAACGCGTCACAACGTGTCACCACGTGTCACAACGCGTCACCACGCGTCACCACGCGTCACAACGCGTCACAACGCGTCACCACGTGTCACAACGCGTCACAACGCGTCACTGTGCATCATGTGTAGCGAGCTACGTGCATCTGCGCTCCGTGTCCATGCGCTCCGTGGTGCTGTCCAGGGTTTCTGCACCACCGCCACCACCGCTGAACTCGCACAGCCACAGGTCGGCACCGCCCCATTATAATTGTATCTCCCGGCGCGGCAGTTTCTTTGGTATCAGAGGAGGAGCTCTGTGCCACGACATCATCTCAGAAAACCTCTGCAACGCGTTCACCTGCAGCATTGCACAACCACCATTGTTGTTGTTGTTGACGTTATCTAAACTACACCCACAGAGACCGATAGAAACTCATAACTCATAGAGACCCGTAGAGACCCAAAGAGATCCAGAGACTCGTTTAGAACCATGGACATCCACATAAACCCACAAAACACACAAAAACCAATAGTGACAAATACTCATCGAGACCCAAACTAAAACTAATTAAAAAATATTTTACCAGGTAAAGCACACTGGGCTATATAGTGCTTTGTTCAGAAGCGTTGTGGCTGTAACAAGTGTAATACAACGGGTCGACGACAAGCGACTGTGTCTCTGTCTCTTTATTTCTTCATTAACGGACAGCTCGCATTCCGCTCTCCCGGTCACTCCGTGGCACGTCGCAGAACTGACGTCCCGCTCCCATGACGCTCCCGCGCCGCTCTCTCGCTCCCGCGCACCGCTGGCAGACAGCGCGCTGGGAGCCGTCTCCGCGTCGCCACGTGGCCAATGGCTCGCGGAGACTCCCGACGTGGCTCAGCTTCCAGCTCCCACCAACTGACATCGAGCCCCTTCCGGCTCCCCCTTATATCCTCTTCCCACGTCACCCAGACTCCGCCCTTCGCCACACCCCATAAGAACCTTCCAGATAATATCGCTCCCTCAACGCCCACGGGCTCCGCCCTTAGACCCGGCCCCCGATGGTTTGTGGCGCCTGGTTGACTTAGGGGCTGGGGAGGCGAAACCCGACATACGCTCGCATTACACAAGTGATCTTTACGAAGTGGGTGATCTCATCATCACGTGGACATTCATAGTGGTTTCCAAATTGATGAAACGTGTGATGTTGATTAGTCTTGTGGGGGAGAAACGGGAGGACCCGGAGAAAAATCCACGTAACCACGGGGAGAGAGAAACTGCAAATATGCAGAAGGCGTCCTCTCAGGCGGAGGCGTTGTAACATTCTGCACCTGTCACAGAACAATAAGTCACATCTCTACGTACATCTGTAGCATCAGACATACATAGCACACACCGCCCTATGTATACTTATCTGTAGTTGCGGGCACCGATCTGTAGGGAGTGCCACCCTGAGCTAGAGAGAGAGAGCCGGACCGTTGAGAGGCCGAGTTCCCCGACCCCAGGTGAGGGGTTGGGGGTTATTCCAGAGACCCCTGGAAGGTTCCAGAAAGGGGTGGTACCGGGGTCGGAGAGTCCCCGAGGTGTGTATCAGAGGTCGCAAACGGGTACCCAATACCCGGCTACTTGTACCCGGCCGGGTACGGGTACGGGTAGGCCGTGAGTCACTGGTGAGTAACCGTTTGTCACTCATTTCCCAACGTCTCGTCTCTTCTCACAATTCAAGTTCCTAGACTCAACCCACCCGCGCCTGCAACATGGCTTCTTCCCAGAGGTCGCAATCGGGTACCCGATACCCGTACCCTACCCAATACCCGACTGGGTATGGGTAGCCGGGTATCGGGTAGGGTACGGGTACCCGTTTGCGACCCTGGTGTGGCCGGGTACGGTTACGGGTAAGGAATCAAAACCCGTTTGCGACCTCTGGTGTGTATAAAAGACGGACCTCAGGACCGCTCGAGGCAGTGCTCTGAAGACGAAGACAGAAGGACGACCCCGAGATCCGACGTCCTTTTAAGGGCCAGGGCCGAGCACAGGCCAGTGGTCGGGACCCGCACCTTGGCTGGGTCGGGTCAGTGTAGCCTCCCATAGGCCACCCTTAGCCGGAGGACTCAGAGCCCATATCCCCAGTGATAGGGCACGTCAGCCCGGAGGCCATACCTCCCCAGGTAGTTGGAGTAAAGGGGATTTCTGTTATAAGATTAAAATAAACCGTGTTGCCTCTAAAGCTACGTCTCCAGTATCAGTGGGAACCCACTACACATCTATATAAGATTTAATAATAAGGCATTGTAAATATATAAAGAGCCAATAATGACGTCGCTCCACATGAGCCCCCCCCCGCGCGTGACGTCACTCCACATGAGCCCCCCCCGCGTGACGTCACTCCACATGAGCCCCCCCCGCGTGACGTCACTCCACATGAGGCCCCCCCCGCGTGACGTCACTCCACATGAGGCCCCCCCCCGCGTGACGTCACTCCACATGAGGCCCCCCCCCCCCGCGTGACGTCACTCCACATGAGGCCTCCCCCGCGTGACCACTCCACATGAGGCCCCCCCGCGTGACGTCACTCCACATGAGGCCCCCCCCCCCCCGCGTGACGTCACTCCACATGAGGCCCCCCCCNGCGTGACGTCACTCCACATGAGGCCCCCCCGCGTGACGTCACTCCACATGAGGCCCCCCCCCCCCCACTTCATTAATATTAATTCTCGCGTGGAAATTTCCACTAACGCACAAGGTCGCGCACTCCACATGCCGCACCCCTCCGCTCGTTAATAATCATGAGCGGGTGACGTCACTCCACATAGGGCAACCCCCCCACCTCATTAATATTCATGAGTTGAACAATTTTATATTGAATATTTCACATTTACTGCAATATACACCCGTCCTTGGACGGGCTAAAAAGTAAGTTGCTATATATAAATCTAGTAGTAGGTTTCTACCCTTTCAACTGGTACAAAAACTGACACCTTTATACAAGGCATCATGTTTGCGTTAACCACAACACAAGCAGTGGTTATTGCAAACATGATGCCTTGTATAAAGGTGTCAGTTTTGTACCAGTTGAAAGGGTAAAAACCTACTACTATATTTTGCCACTGGTAAAGGAGATGTCTCATAATATATTAATCTATACAAGATATAAGAATAAGGCACTGCTATATAGAAATCTACACAAGATACAAGAATAAGGAGCAGCTATATACCAATCTATACAAGATATAAGAATAAGGCACTGCTATATAAAAATGTATACAAGATATAAGAATAAGGCACTGCTATATAAATGTATACAAGATATAAGAATAAGGCACTGCTATATAAAAATGTATACAAGATATAAGAATAAGGCACTGCTATATATAAATGTATACAAGATATAAGAATAAGGCACTGCTATATATAAATCTACAAGATACAAGAATAAGGCACTATATATAAATGTATACAAGATACAAGAATAAGGCACTGCTATATAAAANTCTATACAAGATATAAGAATAAGGCACTGCTATATAAAATCTATACAAGATATAAGAATAAGGCACTGCTATATAAATGTATACAAGATATAAGAATAAGGCACTGCTATATATAAATGTATACAAGATATAAGAATAAGGCACTGCTATATAGAAATCTACACAAGATACAAGAATAAGGATCAGCTATATAGAAATCTATACAAGATATAAGAATAAGGCACTGCTATATAAAAATCTATACAAGATATAAAAATAAGGCACTGCTATATATATAAATCTACACAAGATACAAGAATAAGGCACTGCTATATATAAATGTATACAAGATACAAGAATAAGGCACTGCTATATAAAAATCTATACAAGATATAAGAATAAGGCACTGCTATATAAAAATCTATACAAGATATAAGAATAAGGCACTGCTATATATAAATGTATACAAGATATAAGAATAAGGCACTGCTATATATAAATGTATACAAGATATAAGAATACGGCACTGCTATATAGAAATCTACACAAGATACAAGAATAAGGATCAGCTATATAGAAATCTATACAAGATATAAGAATAAGGCACTGCTATATACCAATCTACACAAGATACAAGAATAAGGCACTGCTATATATAAATGTATACAAGATATAATAAGTAATCGTACAGAGCAGCGAGATTGTGAACGTGAAGGGAACTTGCGCACTTGGGAAGTCTCCTGGCGTGGGACAACTTCATGGGAGACGTGGAGAGCGAGGATCGCTGAAAGGCAAAACGAGTCAGTGGCAGGTAGCTAAAACGTTTACATTAATAAAAGTAAAATAAAAATAAAATAAAAATCACGACGTTTCGGAGGCAACACAAGCTTCCGTCTTCAGGTGGAACCGTCACAGCACGATAGCTGTGTAATATAGTTGAGGACTCTTGGACGCCGGGGTTGGAGGCACACGTATTTATTCCGCGTCAGTTGGCACAATCACGGACATACAACACTGGAGGGGGTATCGGCCCCTCACCCGGCTAGCTGGGGATACACTTGCTAGCTATGCCTAACCTACCTCCTAGTCCTCCACTAACGGGCTAGGGGAGGCTATCTGGCCCGACACTGGTAAGTCGGGCTTACGGTACCCGGAGTCCCAGACCAGCTCTGATAAGAGCACCGGCTCTGGCTCTCGGACCACGCCGCTGGCTCGGTCCTGTTCGGCCCTGATAAGGGCGGCGATCCAGGGGAGTCCAGGGCTCTATCTGGACGATCTTCGGTCTTCACTGGTTTAGCTTTAACATTATTCCCCGAGCCCTCCGGCTCATCTCCTTATATACCAAAACCCCCACTGAGGGGTGGGGCCAGGCTGCCCGGTGCGGACCTCGTTGAGAGCACCTCCCCTGCACTCACGTAGCCCCGCCCACTGTGTTTGTTTCCCGTGTGATCCCATGTATAACAGGCCCTCCGTAACACCCCTACAGCTGTATCAAGTGAGAGTAATTCCAAGAAACAGTATTTGTATATATACTGGTTGAGGGTGGGAGGAGCCAAGGTAGCCCTGAATATTATTTTTATTGTGAGGTTCGGTGCGGCTGAAGCACCCTGTTAGGAATGAGCCTTTGTTGTGTAGACTAGGTGCGGATGATGTAAAGGTGCGTGTAAATTGGACTGAGCCTTTTGTTATGTAGAAGTGATGCGGCTGAAAAAAACCACCTAAGAATATGAATCCTTGCAGTCACGAAAGCTTCAAATCTAGAGTCAGTGGCAGGTTTCACTAACATCTGGCAGAAGCAAGCAAATCTTAAACTCCGGCCAACTGCGCCTGCTCAGACATCCTGTACCTCAGCCGCTGGATCTCTCAGCACCCAGGAGTCGTGAGGGATCGTATGGACAGAGTGGACCCCGACTCAGCGCGCTGCTCTGGTACCGACAGCGCGGTGAGAGCCTCGACTGAGGTCGCAGTGCGGGGAGTCCTGGAGTGGTCACAGCAGCAGCAGCTGCAATACGTTTCGAGTGTCAACATCTTTGTCCGTCTTTGTTTTAATGTCCAAGTCTCGCAGGCATACAGAGCTGTTACTGAACACGAATGTTGTTCTTTAAGATGTTCAGTGTTGTGTCTTGTAGCTTAAGATTTGCTTGCTTCTCCAGATGATAGTGAATCCTGCCACTAATTCCTTTGGCTTTTAGAAATCCTTGCTTTTTACGTCTTCTGTTCAGTCGTTGTCCCACGCCAGGAGACTTCCCAAGTATACCAGGTAAGTCCCACTGAGCTACAATTATCTTTAAGAGACGCGACCTTGCGGGTAACGGGTGTGTAACAAAATCGCTGGTCACCCCACCCTAGACCGAGTAGTTCTAGCATGTGCACGATCTGTCATGAGTCTTCGGATGCTTTCAGATCAGGTCATGGATAGCGTGACACCTCCACCGCACCGCCTAAGTCTGCCTGGGGTCAAGGACCAGCAACCCTTGAACCCTCCTCTCAGTCGCTGCAAGAATCAAAGCCAAGCCTCGACAGGACGGATCAAAACAGAAACGAACTGCACCTGCCCACCGACTATGAGATGAGGAACTGCGCTTCAGGCCTTCAAATGCCGAGCACATGAACATCTCCTAACTGCACCGCACGCCTGGTATGGACTGGCTGCAGTGAACAGAATGATTATGCCGATTAGATTTACTAATGTCTGACATGGCTTAGTGTTCACAATTCCAAGCAATAAAAACAAAATTACCAATAATAGCTCAGCGAAGTGGCTTATTGTCACGTGGCATTTCACAGCAGTGGCCACAAATGCTGAACGCACGTGGATTCTAAATGTGGAGGTAAGAACCAGAGGACCCGGAGAAAAATCCAAACGACCACGGGAGAGAGAGGCACACACACAGAGACTCCAACCATACAGCAGGCGTCAGGGTCGGGATGTTATCCACGACCTCCTGTATACCAGTCTACTGTGACGTCGGAGCCACGTGGCTTCTCGCTCGGTAGTGGAGGTCAAACAGAACCAACTCGAACTGGAGACGTGGAATCCATTGTCATCATCATCAGCTGCAGCATCATCAGCCTACTTGAGATATTAAAATAAGGCGCTGCTATATAAATAAAAATATAAATTTGAATAAGGCACTGCTCTATATAAATCTATACAAGATATTAAAATAAGGCGCTGCTATATATAAATCTAATCGAGGAATAAGATGATTTTTCTCTGACCAACTGCGCCTGCTCAGACATCCTGTACCTCAGCCGCTGGATCTCTCAGCACCCAGGAGTCGTGAGGGATAATCCTATATTGTGAACCCCGATTCAGCGCGCTGCTCTGGTACCAATAGCGGCTGTCCGCTCACTCGGCACGGCAGCGAGCGGACAGCGCGGTGAGAGCCTCGACTGAGCTCGCAGTGCGGGGAGTCCTGGAGTGGTCACAGCAGCAGCAGCAGCTGCAATACATTTCGAGTGTCAACATCTTATCTCTGTCAGTCTTTGTTTTAATGTCCAAGTCGCGCAGTCATACAGAGCTGCTACTGAACACGCATGTTGTTCTTTAAGATGTTCAGTGTTGTGTCTTGTAGATTAAGATTTGCTTTTGCCAGATGTTAGTGAATCATGTCTCATGCCTCCTGTTTTGGGAATCATTCTACCCGTGTCTCTGTCTGTCTCTCCCTCTGTCTTTTCTATCTCTGTCTGTCTGTTTCTCTCCCTTTCTCTCCTTCATCTCTCTCTTTCTCTGTCTCTCTCTGTCCTGGCTCTGTATGTCTCTTTCTGTCTCTCTTTCTCTCTCTCCCTCTGTCTCTCTCGCTTTGTGTTTCTCTTTCTCTGTATCTCTCTGTCTCCCTAACTGTGTCTCTCTGTATCTCTCTGTCTGTCTTACGCCGTCCACTCCTGGACTTTTGTTTTCTCTTCATATGTTGATATTTAGCATTTCCCACTATTATTTATAACTCTATGGTGTATCTCTGTCTAACTATGTGTATCTCTATGTGCTCTATGTATCTCTACGTGTATCTATGTATCTCAACGTGTCTCTAGATGTGTATCTTTACGTATTTTAGGTATCTATATGTATCCCTCGGTGGTGCTGAGGGATATCTTGTTTAGCTCACCCAGCAGCTCGTTATTCTTTTGATCCCTATCCCGATACAACTCGCTGTGACACTCAGTAGCCCCATCTCTGTGGGTGTCTCTTCTTATCCATCTTGATGTCCCTGCCTTGTCTCGCTGTTCTTCTGCAGCTTGATACTCTAAACTCGTGGCGACGTTGATTCTAAATGTGGAGGTAAATAAACGGAGTACCTGGGAGAAATCCACGCGACCACGGGGAGAGAGAGATGCCATATCCGATCATACAGCAGGCGTTGTCAGGGTCTCGGATCGAACGGACGATCTCCTGTATACCTGGAGAAGTAGTTGACATCTCTAGCCACCATGATGATGAGAGACATGCAAACTCCAAATATTCAAGCGTCAGGCTCGAGATTGAATCCACATTTGACTGCAACCAGGTGAGGTAGTTAACATCTCTCTAGCCACTTTGGTGCCCTGTGTATCATTGGCACAGAAACGGAGTTTTACACCGAAGCTTGAAAGAATTTTGCCAAGAGGAAAATCTCCACGCGGTGAAGAGAACAGCTCCCAGAATAGACCCTTGGGGACACCGCAAAGCGGAAGCTCGCGAGAGAACGCGACCACCGTTCATAGACACCGCCTCTATATCACCCACTCCGAAGTGCATGTTTTAAAATGTTCCCTTCCACACCACTCCCCCCCCCAATCCCATTCCTACCCGCACCCTACATGGCACTCTTTGCCACAAATACACTGCAATGCCTCGCTGCTGATGTCGTCAGCAAGGAGCTATAAACCATCATCACGACAACTCCACTCAGCATCCTCGCAGTAGGGATTCTGGCTCAGCCGTCGAACAAAGACGATCACCTCATCGCTTGATTTAGTATCCTGTAAACAATACACTTTATACTACACTATACACTACAATACATTACACTGCTATAAACTACACTACTATACACTACAATGTGCACTACACTATTGAACATATACTACAGTATACACTACACAATTCATTACTATACTTTACACTACACTATAACAATACTACTATACACTACAATATGCGCTACACTATTGAACGATAGACTACACTATACACTACACAACACACTATACACTACACTATACACTACACTATTGAACGATACACTACACTATTGAACGATACACTACACTATACACTACACAACACACTATACACTACACTATACACTACACTATTGAACGATACACTACACTATTGAACGATACACTACACTATACACTACACTATACACTACACCACACTATACACTACACTATACACTACACTATACACTACACTACACTATACACTATACACACTACACTATACACTACTCTATACACTACACTATACACTACACTACTATACACACACTACACTATACACTACACTATACACTACACTATACACTATACTACACACTATACACTACACTATACACTATATACTACACTATACACTACACTATACACTATACACACTATACACACTACTACACTACACACTATCACACTACACACTACACTACACACTATACACTACTATACACTATACACTACACTACACACTATATACTACACTATACACTACTATACACTACACTATACACTACACACTATACACTACACTATACACTACACTATACACTACACTACACTACACACTATACTAAACTATACACTACACTATACACTACACTACACTATACACTACACTACACTATACACTACACTATACACTACACTATACACTACACTATACACTACACTACACACTATACACTATACACACTACTATACACTACACTACACTATACACTACACTACTATACACTACACTATACACTACACTATACACTATATACTACACTATACACTACACTATACACTACACTACTACACTACACTATATTATACACTACTACACTACACTATACACTACACTACACACTATACACTACACTATACACTACACTACACACTATACACTAAACTATACACTGTACACTACACTACACACTATATACTACACTATACACTACTATACACTACACTATACACTACACACTATACACTACACTATACACTACACTATACACTACACTACACTATACACTACACTATACACTACACTATACACTACACTATACACTACACTATACACTACACACTACACTACACTACACTACTACACTACACTATAACTACTACACTACTATACACTATACCACTACACTATATTACACTACACTATATACTACACTATACACTACGCCAGCGGGCCAAACCTTTTTGGCACCAGGGACCGGTTTCGTGGAAGACAATTTTTTCACGGACCGGGGGACGAGGGGTGGGGGGTCATCATTGGGTCTTTCCCCCTTTTCAAAGAAGCTCTCCCGCGACGTTTGTGTGTTACTCATTGTGGCTACTAGGGGTTAGCAGCTCGTGGGCTCACCAACACTGTGACTGAGACAAGTACGCGGTGCGGGAAAGTGGCGCGGAACGATGTGGTAAATAATAAAATAATGGGCGGGCCACACGCGGACTCACCGCTCTCACCTCCTGTGGTGTGGCCGGTTCCTAACAGGCCGCGGACCGCTGCCCGTCCGTGGCCTGGGGGTTGGGGACCCCTGCACGACGCTATAAACTACTAAACACGACTACAAACTACAATACCATTCACTACACTGTACACTACACTATACACTACACTACAAATAACATAATACAATATATTATACAATATACTACACACTACACTATACAATACACTATACACTACACTTCAGATTACATAATACACTCTATTATACACTACATTATACACTACATTGTACACTACACTATACACTACACTTCAAATAACATAATACACTATATTATACAATAGACTACACACTACACTATACACTACATAATACTCTCTATTATACACATTATACACTACATTGTACACTACACTATACACTACAAATAACATAATACACTATATTATACAATAGACTACACACTACACTATACAATACACTACACACTACACTACTACACTATACACTACACTATACACTACACTACATACTACACACTACACTATACACTACACTATACACTACACTGAGTAAGAGCCACGCTGGTTCACAGCCGACTCGAAGGCTGCCGCTGACTGCAAGGGGCTCCTCGTAGCACGTGCAGCCCTGGGGCTACGGGTCGTTCTGCTTCAGCCACTCCACCTCACCGGGGCTGACAGCGCAGGGCTCATTGACAGAGAGAGGGAGACATGGCAAACTCCAAATATACAGCAGCAGGCATCACCAGGGTCCAAGATCGAACCCACAAACTCATGCATACCAGGCGATGTAGTTAACATCTCCTAGCCACCGTACAGCCCCCGTTAGGTTCCAATGTGGCCTCTGATTTGGATGCGTTCTAAATTTCTGCACCTGTCACAGAATCGTGATCGTTGTCGTGGTCCTGTTAACGACACCAACACGGGGCCTTTGGCACTGACCACCTGAAGCATCACATCCCGTTGTCTAATGATCATTAACGAACGGCTGTCAATCACGAGACCGCTCGTCGGTCAATCTATCGATTGATTTCGTCAACGACCAATCTCCTTGATTGTAATAACCAATTGCATTCGTAGTGTAGTGTAATAACTCCTCTTTTTAAATCCTTTATATTAAGTTCACTTTCTTGCTTGCTTACGACCGTGCAAACCTTTCGGTCGTTTTTTAACCCACTTCCCGTGATCCAATCGAGCTGACATTTTGCACACAGACTCGTTGTGCGGGACAATTAATGTTCGTGAATTTTTTTTNCCAAAATTTTACACTGTTTAGGGAAAACAAATTAAATATTTAATTACCATTTGTTTAATACTGCAGACAATCATCTGACCCATAGGTGGCAGCCATCTCAAGCCAGAGGACGAGAGGACTCTAGCCGCCACGCATATAAAGGATTTAGAGTGAAAAACTTTGTTTTTACGGGTTATACTTATTAAATCCTTTATATTAAGTTCGCTTGCTTGCTTGCTTACGACCGTGCAAACCTTTCGGTCGTTTTTTAACCCACTTCCCGTGATCCAATCGAGCTGACATTTTGCACACAGACTCGTTGTGCCAGACAATGAATGTTCGTGAAAAAAATTTCCAAAATTTTACACTGTTTAGGGAAAACAAATTAAATATTTAATTACCAATTGCTTAATACTGGCAGACATGGGTGGGTGGATGAGTGGCAGCCATCTCAAGCCAGAGGACGAGAGGACTCTAGCCGCCACGCATATAAAGGATTCAGAGTGAAAAACTTTGTTTTTACGGGTTATACTTTTTTATCCACGCAATGGTAGCGTTGGTTACCTGGTGATGGGTTCAGTGCGTTAGTGAACGAACTGTTTATGGTGTCAATGAACCCGCTGTTCACTGACGGCAATCATCAGCAATAGCGCTGTGGGCGACAGCAGTGATGGTGGTGGTGATGACAAGATTCTAGCATCTGATGTCACCAGGAATTGCGATGTTCTTGTTGTGACTTGTGTGTTGTTGATTGTTGTGGCCACGTGACTTCTCATGGCGTCTGAGTCTTGGTCTACTGTGACGTCAGGGCCACGTGGCTTCTCATGGTGTCTGGGTCTTGGTCTACTGTGACGTCAGGGCCACGTGACTTCTCATGGTGTCTGGGTCTTGGTCTACTGTGACGTCAGGACCACGTGACTTCTCATGGTGTCTGGGTCTTGGTCTACTGTGACGTCAGGACCACGTGACTTCTCATGGTGTCTGGGCCTTGGTCTACTGTGACGTCAGGGCCACGTGGCTTCTCATGGTGTCTGGGTCTTGGTCTACTGTGACGTCAGGGCCACGTGGCTTCTCATGGTGTCTGGGTCTTGGTCTACTGTGACGTCAGGGCCACGTGACTTCTCATGGCGTCTGGGTCTTGGTCTACTGTGACGTCAGGGCCACGTGGCTTCGCATGGTGTCTGGGTCTTGGTCTACTGTGACGTCAGGGCCACGTGGCTTCTCGCTCTGTAGTGGTGGTGCTCAAACAGAAGCAACTCGGATGAGAGACGTGGACTCATTTAACATCATCATCACCATCAGCTGCATCGTCTTCATTAGCTGCAGCAACATCATCAGCTGCATCATAATACTCAGCTACAGCATCATCATCGTCTGGATGAGCTGCATCATCATCATCATGAGCTGCATCATCATCATCCTGGTTACAGGTTGCAGGCAGGTTCCGAGTCACCTTGCACTGCACAGCGACACTGCCATTGGGCGGTCCCCCAGGCGAGAAGCGAACCGCGCTGTGAGACGTTTCGCTTTTGCGTTGCGTAGAGGTTGGGGTACTAATAGGGGTTGGGGTCGTCGTTGTGGTAGTGATCGCTTAGTGACAATGTTTAGGGTAGTGATAGGATTCGTGATAGGGGTATTGCTATGGGTTGGGATAGTGATAGTGGTTGGGGTAGTAACAGAGGTTGAGTTAGGGTGGTGATTGGGGTTGGGATAGTGATAGTAATATTGGTAATAATAGTGATAGCGGTCGTGATAGTCATAGTGGTGAGGGTAGTGATAGGGGTTTGGCTAGTGCTAGAGGTAGTTATTGGGATTGGGGTAGTGCTAGAGGTAGTGGTAGGGGTAGTGATAGTGATAGGGGTAGTGATAGTTATAGGGGTATTGATTGGAAAAATGACAATGATAAGGGTAGAGAGAAGGTAGTTATAAAGGTGGGATAGTGGTAGGCTTGGGATAGTGATAGGGGTAGTCATCGGGTAGTGATACGGGTAGTGATAGTGGGAGTGGTAGGTTTGCTCATCGCTGGATGGCAGGGGCAGTGAGTACCAGTAGCAGGATGAAGATGCAGCTCTAGGAGACAAGAGGTGGGCGTTGTTCTAATGGAGGAGCTGAAGCTGCAGGTTGTTGTTGTTCTAGTCAGGCTGAGTGCTTTATGTGCAGAGTTATAGATCATTCCGCTCCACACCCCTGGGACTGCCAATGCACGGACATCCTCTACTTGAGTGGCTGGGTCGCTCAGCACTCGGGCATCGTGGGTGAGGGTGGTGGACGTGAAGCCAGACGGCGTCAAGTGCTCTGGTACCAATAGCGGCCACGCTGTTGGTAACCGGCACAGGCAGCTCCACACTCTAAGCCCAGTGGCTCTTCTGAGTCTGGGGTGCAGCACGCACACCCTGGGGTGCGAGACACGGGCAGATTATTTTTTAGAAGGTAAATCATGAAAAATAAATTAAGCAGGGGGCAATGTAAGTACACTTACTTTGTTTCATCAAACCCTCCGTGTTTATTCACATGATATTTTTTTTAGGATTGACAACCAAAGGGGTGCAGGCTGCAGTGAAATGTTAAGAACCACTCCTCTAGATAATCTCAATGCAACACAACACCGGTACAAGTTTAGGATGTTACAGAAACACACAAAATTAGACAAAGACACAGATCTCTGTATTTCGTGCCACAGACTGTTGGGCAAGTGCTGTTAGCGAACACCTTTGAAGGCCAGAAAGACACATGAGGACCACGCCCGGCGGCCTTTGTTTCCCCAGTGGCGATGTTTACACAACGCATCAGGTACTTATTTGAGGCAGAGTCAACCTAGAGGAGGCCCAGAACCGGATCAGATAATCGTGACTACACAGATATACACACACACAGACACACAACAACAACAACCGCCATTCGCCACTAAGTGGCGGTGACGTCACCACGACGCTTGTGCCAGGCCATGTGCACATTGAGGCTACCACGTGAAGTGTCGAACGCCCGCTGGCAGGAGGTCACGGGGCAGACCCAGCAGGTGCCACGGGTCGACTGACCGAGATGTCCGAGACGACTGGCTGATGCACCACCTGTGCCCCCTACTGTGCCAACTTGCTGTGCTTTATCCACCCGGCGCTCCGCTCGTTATTGTGAGCGTCGCTCCTCCGCCTCCGTTGCTGTTGGAGGGCGACTGCCTCCAACTGCCCAGTAGCGTCCTTCACGAGCCTCCTCCACAGAGGACGATCTTGACACCGCTGGTACCAGTCATCGGCAAGTCCACTCAGCTCCACATTTGCCTGTACCACGTCACTCCATCTCCTCTCTAGCCCGGCGCGCCCGTTTAGCCCCCTCGATCCGGCCGAACAAAAGCTGTTTAGGCATGCGGTGACTTGCCATGCCGGCTACATGGCCCAGCCAACGCAGCCTTGCCTGCCGGAGGACCTCACCGATGGACTTTCTCCAGATCTTTCAAGGATTTGTGAGCTCCTCACACAATCCAGCCTGGTTACACTAAACCACGTCTAACATCGACACACACACACAGATACACAGAGTACACACACAGATACACACACAGTACACACACAAATACACATATACAAAGAGAAATAACCCCCGTGTCGCAGACTGTTGGGGCAAGTGCTGTTAACGAGTAGAAGCGCCTATACATGCTGATACAAATTCAAACAAAGATAAACACACACAGATACACAAACAGATATAGACAGACAGATGCAAAGAGAAAGATAAAGATCCCCCGTATAGACTTAACATACTGTTAAGTCTTAACATATCAAGCCCGGCACAGATACACACAGAGATACACACACAGATACACAAAGACAACATACACACGCACACACCACGTGCCATGCACACAACACCAACGTAGCTACACACAGCACGCGTACTACACACACAGCCTGGTGCATAGCTCCCACACCGCAGTGCCACGCTCGTCCCCTGCCCTCGCACTCCCATGGGTTGCCAAAGAAATAGGCGAGGGTGAGGGAGCTGAGACGGTCGAACGCTCCATGCGGGATGCTCTTCAACTGGAGTGGTGACAGGTTTTTACCCTTTCAACTGGTACAAAAACTGACACCTGTATACAAGGCATCATGTTTGCAATAACCACAACACAAGCAGTCAAAATGCAAACAAAAAGAAACAACTCTGATGATGATAATGATATGCACTGTCCTTGAAGTTGATTGGTCCACAACCAAGACAGCTTTTCTTAGAGCCTAGTCTCCATTGGTGTTGGACAAGATGCAACTGGTAAAGGAGGTCTCATAGTGTAAATTCTTACCCCGAGCTCTCAATACTCTGATAGTGCGCTGTCTTTGAGTTGTATGCCTATCACTATATTTTGCCACTGGTAAAGGAGGTCTCATAGTGGAGTGGTGACGTTCACGTGAACTCACGCGGACTCACGTGACCTGCGTTCACTACACGTCACTGCAAGTCGTGTGTAGTGAGCCACGTGCATCACCACGTGTCACCACGCGTCACAACGCGTCACAACGCGTCACAACACGTCACTACGCATCATGTGCATCGTGTGTAGCAAGCTACGTGCATCTGCGCTCCGTGGTGCTGTCCAGGGTTTCTGCACCGCCACCGCCACCACCGCTGAACTCGCACAGCCACAGGTCGGCATCGCCCCATTATAATTGTATCTCCCGGCGCGGCAGTTTCTTTGGTATCAGAGGAGGAGCTCTGTGCCACGACATCATCTCAAAAAACACCTCTGCAACGCGTTCACCTGCAGCATTGCACAACCACCATTGTGGTTGTTGTTGACATTATCTAAACTACACCCACAGATACTGATAGACACTCACAACTCATAGAGACCCAAAAAGGCACAAAGAGATCCAGATACAGAACCATGAACATCCACGGAAACCCACACAAACTAACAGAGACCCATATCAACTCATACTCATACAAATCAATTTAAAGCTCAAGAGACCAATAGAGACCCATATGTCATAGATAACCATAGAGACCAAAAGAGACGCAGAGACTCGGATAGAACTCCTTCTTCTTCCTAGCGTTGTTCCTGCTGTGGCGCAGGAACCGCTTGTCGGCATTGTCTTCTCCATGTGGCTCGGTCCAGGGCATCTTCAGGGGATGCGTTGACCGTCTTCATGTCTTCCTTTATTCGGTCAATCATCCATCACTTCTTCGGACGTCCGCGTGGACGGCGGCCCTCTGGCTCAATACGCAGGGCAGCCTTGGCCACCGATGACTCTTCACTTCGCATCACACGGCCGTACCACCGAAGCCTTGCCTCAAGCATCTTGTCCTCAATGGGGGCCACACCAAGTCGCTTCCGAACGTCTTCGTTCCTGACACGATCCCATCGAGTCAGTCCGAGGCTCCATCTGAGCATCCTCATCTCCATGGTGTGGAGAGCTTGTTCGTGTATAGTTGTGGCTGGCCAGCACTCGGATCCATAGAGTGCCACCGGTCGGACGATGGTCTTGTATATTTTTCCCTTCAGCCTATCCGGCATTTTCCGATCACAGAGGACTCTGGTGACTTGCCTCCACTTCATCCACGCCGCATTGACTCGTGACCTCACATCAGTCGTGATGCTACCATCTGAGCTGATGGTGGAGCCCAGGTACTTAAAGTCCGTACTTTCTTCAGATCTTCTCCGTCAATGCTGATGGTGTCGTCGGTTTGGGGGCCACACTCCATATACTCCGTCTTTTTGATGTTGAACCTCATCTCGTTTTCGTCCAAACGTTCCTTCCACAGGCGCGTTTGTCTTTCCACATCTCCTCTCTCTTCATCGGAGAGGAGGACGTCATCCGCGTAGAGAATTGACCATGGCAGGGGCGTGTGCAGGTCGGCAGTGATCGTGTCCAGGCACAGGATAAACAGGAGTGGTGACAGGGCCGATCCTTGGTGCACTCCAACGCTGATGGGAAATGGCGGTGATATGCCCACTGCACACCTGACTGCACTGGTGACGTTCTGTATAGGAGTTCCCTTGGATGCTGCTAATCCTGCATAATGCACGGACATAAGTAGTACTAATCACATACCTGCATTTCCCATATCCCCTCCCTTGGATTCTGCTAATCCTGCATAATGCACGGACATAAGTAGTACTAATCACATACCTGCATTTCCCATAGCCCCTCCCTTGGATGCTGCTAATCCTGCATAATGCACAGACTTAATAGTACTAATCACATACCTGCATTTACCATAAATATGCTAAATTCCTCTTGATATGCAAATTATTTTGTCAAGGCGCCCTTCCCCCCCCCTTCCAACCCAGCTTATATATGCTCCAAGCACGTGTGCTGTTTCATTCAGACGCTGTCGCCTCGACAGACCTGGTTTCACCTGAGGACGGCTGCTTGCGTTGTGGCCGAAACGTCGTGAGAATTATTTTATTATGTTTAATTTTATTATTTTATTACTTCCCTTCTACGTGACTTTACCGAAAGAACCAAGAAGACGTGTGACTTTGATTATAATGTTGGAGGGAAAACTGGAGGACCCGGTGATAAAACCACGTGACCATGGGCAGAGAGACACTCAAACTCCAAATATACAGAAGGCGTCAGGGTCGGCATCGAACGCATGACCTCCTTGCAAACGCCTCCTGAGTTGGAGGTGTTCTAACTTTCTGCACCTGTCACAGAATCGTGATCGTTGTGGTGATGCTAATATAAATCTACACAATGTATAAGATGATTATTCTCCAGCCAACTGCGCCTGTTCAGACATCCTGTACCTCAGCCGATGGATCTCTCAGCACCCAGGGGTCGTGAGGGATGGTGGGCACAGTGTGGACCCCGACCAGGCGCGCTGCTCTGGTACCAATAGCGGCTGTCCGCTCACTCGGCACGGCAGCGAGCGGACAGCGCGGTGAGAGCCTCGACTGAGCTCGCAGTGCGGGGAGTCCTGGAGTGGTCACAGCAGCTGCTGCAATACATTCGAGTGCCAATATCTTATCTCTGTCCGACTTTGTTTTACTGCCCAAGTCTCGCAGGCATACAGAGCTGCTACTGAACACGCATGCTGTTCTTTAAGATGTTCAGTGTTGTGTCTTGTAGCTTAAGATTTGCTTGCTTCTCCAGATGATAGTGAATGCTGCCACTAATTCCTTTGGCTTTTAGAGATCCTCGCTTTTTACGTCTTTTGTTCAGTCGTTATCCCACGCCAGGAGACTTCCCAAGTAAACCAGGTAAGTCCCACTGAGCTATAATTCTCTTTAAGAGAAGCGACCTTGCGGGTAACGGGTGTATAACAAATCGTTGGTCACCCCACACTTGACCGAGTGGCTCTTGACTGCGCACGATCTGTCATGAGTCTTCGGATGCTTTCAGATCAGGTCATGGATAGCGTGACACCTCCACCGCACCGCTTAAGTCTGCCTGGGGTCAAGGGCCAGCAACCCTTGAACCCTCCTCTCAGTTGCTGCAAGAATCAAAGCCAAGCCTCGATAGGACGGATCAAAACAGAAACGAACTGCGTCTGCCCACCGACTATGAGACAAGGAACTGAGCTTCAGGCCTTCAAATGCCGAGCACATGGACATCTCCTAACTGCACCGCACGCCTGGTACGGACTGGCTGCAGTGAACAGAATGATTATGCCGATTAGATTTACTAATGTCTGACATGGCTTAGTGTTCACAATTCCACAAAATAAAAACAAAATCACCAATAATAGCTCAACGAAGTGGCTTATTGTCACGTGGCATTTCACAGCAGCTGCCACAAATGCTGAACGCACGTTTATGCTAAATGTGGAGGTAAGAACCAGAGGACCCGGAGAAAAATCGAAACGACCACGGGGAGAGAGAGACACACACACAGACTCCAACCATACAGCAGGCATCAGGGTTGGGATGGAATCCACGACCTCCTGTATACCAGGCGAAGGAGTTAACATCTCCTAGACACCGTACAGCCCTCGTTAGGTTCCAATGTGGCCCTGAATCGGAGGCGTTCTAACTTTCTGAACCTGTCACAGAATCGTGATCGTTGTCGTGATGCTGATAACGACACCCACACGAAGCACTTGGCACTGACCGTGTGACGTGTCACGTGTCGCATTCCGTTTTCTGATTATCGTTAATGGACGGCTATCAATCACGCGACCAATCGCCGATTGATCTCTCGATTGAATTCATCGACGGCCAATCTCCTTAATTGTAATCACTGATTGCATTTGTAGCGAGATGGTGAACTTCAGCGTAATCACTCCCCTTCATTATCCATGCAAGGTTAGCGTTGGTCACCCTGTGATGGGTTCAGTGCATTAGTGAACGGACTATTCAGGGTGTCAATGAACTGGCGGTTCACTGATGGCAATCATCAGCGATTGCGCTGTGGGCGACAGCAGTGATGGTGGTGGTGATGGTAACAAGATTCTACCATCTGCTTTCGGCTGGGATCGCGTTGTTGTTGTTGAGACATCAGGGCCACGTGGCTTTTCATGGTGTCTGGGCCTTGGTTTACTGTGACGTCAGAGCCACGTGGCTTCTCATGGTGATTGGGCCTTGGTCTACTGTGACGTCAGGGCCACGTGGCTTCTCATGGTGTCTGGGTCTTGGTCTACTGTGACATCAGGGTCACGTGGCTTCTCGCTCGTAGTGGTGGTCAAACAAAACCACCATCTTCAGCTGCAGCAGCATCAGCTTACTTTAGATAAAATACTAAGGTGCCACTATTTATAAACCTTTAAAAGGTATGTAAATAAGGTTGTGCTGTATATGAATCCCTATAAGGTATAAGAATAAGGCTTTGCTTTAAATACATCTAATTTAGATATCAAAATACGTCACTGATATAGATAAATCTGAATGAGATATGAGAATAAGGCTCTGCTATATTCACACCTATAAAAGATATGCCAATAAGAATCTTCTATATATGAATCTATACAAGATATGAGAATAACAATCTGCTATATGTAAACACATTCAACAATAAGAATAAGACTGCTATATCTCAATCGATATGAGATATGAGAACAAGGCTCTTCAAAAACACAAATCTACACAAGGTATGCGGATAAGGCACTGCTCATATTAATCTATGTAAGATATGAGAATAAGGACATTCTATATATACATCAATATAATTAATAAGAATAAGGTGCTGCTATATAAATCCGTAAAAAGTGTAATAAAAAGGACTCTGACGCTTCTCTCTGACTCCGTGTCCTTTATTTGGGGTTCGCGTTCTCCTTCCCACACGGCACTCCTCCTGAGACTCTCTCCCTGGCAGCCCCACATCTGCCTTCGCTCCCGTAGCCTTCCACGCTCCTGCAGCTCCGCTGCAGGCTCTTGGTGCAGCCCTCCGGCTGCCCCCACAGCAGCTCCATCGCTGCTCCCTGTTCCTCCATGCGTGGCGATCTCGCCACCTCCCAATGTCAGCCCTTCGTGGCCTCTATGGCTATCTCGCCATTTCCTACCTCAGCCCTTCGTGGCCTCTGTGGCTATCTCGCCATCTCCAACCTCAATCCTCCACTCTCTCTTCCACCCCGCTGGCTGGCGCCGTCATGAGCCCCTCAGCCACCAGGCTGAGGCACGGCGACCACCCCACGTGTTCACCACCCTTCACTCCCCGACTGACCCAGATAGCTTCCTGTCTCCCCGCTATAACTTCTCCCCCACGTCACCCTGACTCCTCCCTCTCGGATCGTCATATCCGCCCCGCCCATTTACGCCCGCATTACACTACCCTCCCCCGTAGAGAAAATCCCAGCCGTCCTCGGCTGAAACAGAACAAAATAATGCGGGCGAAGGCATCACAATCAGGAGTCCCCCAGACACAACGGAGATTATAACAACAACAACACAAGCAACGAAAGGGGAGGTATCAGGAACTGGAACAGAACATCGGCCTGTCCTCCGCGCAACAACAACAAGAATAAGAATGGCACAATGAACAACAACGGCAACTGACACGCAAGAACGGCCGACGCTCACAACCCAGGAATGTGATGTTTTAGTGCGTGTCCATGTTGCAGTTCCATTCGCTCGGCCCAAGTCCAACGTCAAGAGCAAGTGGTAGAGCAGGAATGACGAACAGGCGCTCAATCGCTCCTTCAAGTCCTCGTCCAGTTAGCACACAGGTAACACCCAGTGTGGCAGGCACTGAAGATCTGTGACGAGAAGGAGAATCCAATCCCCTGAGGCACAACACAACAACGCACATCCACATGTCGTACACGACAGCCACCCGGCCCCAGGGTAGTGGAGATGATGTAAATCCGACCCGCTTAAGAAAACCCCCCATAATACCCAAAATAACACGATGGATGCCCAAGTATTTACATTTTAACAACAATATTATTTACACGTGACAACAACAACAAATTTCCTGCTCTTGCCCACCAGCAGTCCTCCTTGAGGACCAGCACAGACATCGCACGTACACAGCATGTACCCACGGTCACTCTCAGCAACCCAACAAAACACCTAATCGCACACCCTTGCGTGGAGAGAGCCACGCTCCCCAGCGGTAACGTTTAACTCGCCCTAACCCCCACCGTGGTCGTCAACCCACAGCAACATCCACTGACCATACTCTCAGCTAGTGCAATTTCGGGGATGAGCAGCAACTCGGCCATGCTCCTCCCTTACTATCCCATCAGAGATGGACACACACCAGCCTCGTATAGTCCGATGCTTTATAGCCCAGGGAAGGTTCATCCCCCAGCAATGCCAGACCCCTGTACTCCCCCCACGGGGCAATGTTCTCTTATAGAGACAATAACACCCTAACCCAGATCCCGTGAGCCCCCGGCACACCAGGTTCAGTCTGCCACCGCACAACTGAACCATGACTCCCCGAGCCATGAGCACATGGCCCATTAGTTAAGACATACCACGGAGGTTTCGCCTCCGGGCTGTCAGGTCAGCCATCAGCCATAGCCCGATGTGACCACAACTCGTGCATCACCCAATCAACAATGGCAGCATAACAGATGGAATATTTGCCCCACCCCGGTTTTTCCGCGCGCTCAAAATGGCGTCCCCCTTCGCCAGCGCGTTCGTGCAATATCTCGCGCGCACTCAAATGGCGGCCCTTTCCGCAAGCGCATCGTCGCCATACCCCGCGTGCGCGCAAAATGGCGGCCCAACGTGCGAACACGTGGCCAGAAAATGGCGGGCCAACGTGTGAACACGTGGCCAGTTTTCTCCATTCGTGCACCCCAGCTTCCCTATGCTGGGGGTCACAAAATGCATTCCCGTCTTATTGTAACAACCCAACAACGATAGACGCACAGCCCCAGCTTCTGCGCGCAGCAGTCATATCGGGGAATTTTTAACCAATATTTTACCAACCACATTAGTTACACAACCCAACTCGCAAAGCAACTCGTGCTGCATGCAATCAACCAATACACGACGCCACTTGGCGCCCATTTACGATCCCATTAGCATTAACATCTAAGCCACCCACAACGGCGTCATCGCGCACCCTCATTTTCAAAAAGTTCAATTACCCCTATAATATACACGCAATCTCGTGTGCACAACACCCATACAACCAATTTTTTGGGTCCCCCTCTATAATATACACGCAATCTCGTGTGCACAACAACCATACAACCAAATATTTGGGTCCCCTCGAATTTGTTACCAATTTCCAACAGGTACGCACAATATAATAACAATCTCAATTCCAATAGTCAACCACTGCATCGCACCCCATAACCATACAGAACGGTATAACAGCACATGCAATCAGCATATCGCGATCACATGCGTACATTTAAGCACAATAGCAAGCAGATCTGCAGGCAACCAACACACCATTAATCCTGTCGTAACTTTGCAGCAACAACACAATTATTCTCTCTCTTGCAACAATCGCATCGCACACAGCACCTCGCAGCACAATACACCAAAAAAATATATATATTTTTTCCAATTAAGCCCATCGCACAAGGTAACCACAAATAATACAGCGCAAGATACCCGACGCTCCCAAGTTAATAATTAACTTCACCATCAAGATAACAACTCCACGCAGCAGCGCACACACACAATTTGACACTCAGCAAATACAGCAGACTCTCCGTCCATTCTCAACACACGCACACACTTACATTGACACCAAGCAACAAGCAGATAGCGCGTTCATCGTTATTACACACACATACACACAGTCCGAACCGCGCTCCGCACAATCGAGTCATAAGAGAAACCCAAAATAGCCCCCCGGCCCTCGAAAGATGAGTGAGGTGTGTGTTAAGGCCGGGTGCGTATCGTTATGACTCGCCCGGGGCTGCAGCAAGAAGAGGACGGCAGGGTGGCAACTTGAGACGCCTCGCAGAACTCGTTCGGCGACTTGACGGCTCCGTTGTCACGCACCCGAGCCAGGACGGGAAGCTCCCGCCCAGCAGCTGCAGCATCGGCGTCTTCTCCTCGCAGCACCCCTCGAAAAACAGCAGCTCACAGCAGGCTGCTCACCCCGCGGCACCTCCAGATGGCAGCGCAAGGCTGCCTCTCCGCCGCGATGTTGAAGATGGCGGTGTCCTCCCGCCGCGGTGAAGACAAGATGGCGGCTTCCCGCCGTTTCTCCCCTGCCACGCCCAAGATGGCGTCTTCGTGCCACGTGGCAATGGCGCTGGCAGCGCAGGAAAGGCAGAGGCCTGCGGATCACCACCGGCCTCCCCGACGTCGTCCTCGGCGTGGTGAACTCACACAGTCGCGCCAGCACGATTTCCAAGGTCCCCATCTGCATCACCATCTGTCTCCATCGTAAGTTGGCATCCTCCGGCACAGACAGGTCCACCGACGCGGCGACACCTTGCTCACCCGGACCCGTACTCGTTCCAGCACGGATCTCCTCTTCCATCGCAGGCAGGTCCACCGTCTGAGGAAGGTCGTCGTCGTCTGATGATGTAGCAGATGATGGCGCAGGAATATTCTTTTTTTTTTTTCTTTCTCTCAGTTGTTTTGAGATGCCGTTTCACTTCTGACTCCAGTGTAATAAAAAGGACTCTGACGCTTCTCTCTGACTCCGTGTCCTTTATTTGGGGTTCGCGTTCTCCTTCCCACACGGCACTCCTCCTGAGACTCTCTCCCTGGCAGCCCCACATCTGCCTTCGCTCCCGTAGCCTTCCACGCTCCTGCAGCTCCGCTGCAGGCTCTTGGTGCAGCCCTCCGGCTGCCCCACAGCAGCTCCATCGCTGCTCCCTGTTCCTCCATGCGTGGCGATCTCGCCACCTCCCAATGTCAGCCCTTCGTGGCCTCTATGGCTATCTCGCCATTTCCTACCTCAGCCCTTCGTGGCCTCTGTGGCTATCTCGCCATCTCCAACCTCAATCCTCCACTCTCTCTTCCACCCCGCTGGCTGGCGCCGTCATGAGCCCCTCAGCCACCAGGCTGAGGCACGGCGACCACCCCACGTGTTCACCACCCTTCACTCCCCCGACTGACCCAGATAGCTTCCTGTCTCCCCGCTATAACTTCTCCCCCACGTCACCCTGACTCCTCCCTCTCGGATCGTCATATCCGCCCCGCCCATTTACGCCCGCATTACAAAAGTATAAAAAAAAAACTTAAGACACTGCCATACGTAAATCTATATAAAATATAAGAATAAGACACTGCTATACGTAAACCTATATAAAATATAAGAATAAGACGCTGCTATACATAAATCTACACAATGTATAAGAAGATTATTCTCCGGCCATCCTGTACCTCAGCCGCTGGATCTCTCAGCACCCAGGAGTCGTGAAAAGGGCTGGATCAGGCTACGCTGTGGACCCCGACTCAGCGCGCTGCTCTGGTACCAATAGCGGCTGTCCGCTCACTCGGCCGGCAGCGAGCGGACAGCTGTAATACATTTCGAGTGTCAATATCTTATCTCTGTCAGTCTTTATTTTAATGTCCAAGTCTCGCAGGCATACAGAGCTGTTGCTGAACACGCATGTTGTTCTTTAAGATGTTCAATGTTTGGCCTTCTAGGTTAAGATTTGTTTGCTTCGGTCAGATGTTAGTGAATCCTGTATCATACCTACTGCTTTTGGGAACCATTCTCTCTGTCTGTCTCTATGTCTGTCTCTCCTCCTGCCTCTCTCTCTGTTTCTGTCCATCTCTCTTTGTCTCTAGCCGTCTCTCATCCTGTCTTTTTCTGTCTGGCAATGTATTTCTCTCCGTCTCTCTCTTGCTCTGTCTGTCTCTCTGTGTCTGTCTTTCTTATGCCGTCCACTCCAGGACTTTTGCGTTCTCTTCAGATGTTGTTATTTTTCCTTTCCCATTTCTTCGTACGAGATGTCATCATTGTCATCACCCCCCTCGGTGGTGCTGAGGGGAAGTCTTCCCTGCAGTGCTACGCAGCTTCCTTCCCGTTCTCTTCGCTCTCTCTGCCACGAGCCTCCACAGCGGCATTTGCTGTTAAGCAGCTGCGCACACTATCATCATCACCGTCATCATCGTCTCATCTCTACGTATCTCTGTGTATCTCTTTATACCTCTATGTATCTCGGTGGATCTCTATGTGTCTCTATCTCTATGTATCTGTGTAAATCTATATATCTCTATGTCTCTATATGTTACTCTCTAAATATCTCTATGTATCTCTATCTATCTCTGTGTCTCTACGTGTACAGTGAGGGAAACAAGTATAACCCGTAAAAACAAAGTTTTTCACTATAAATCCTTTATATGCGTGGTGGCTAGAGTCCTCTCGTCCTCTGGTTTGAGATGGCTGCCACCTATGGGTCAGATGATTGCATGCCACCATTAAGCAATTGGTAATTAAATATAATATTTTTGTCCTAAAAAGTGTAAAATTTTGGAAAAATTTTCACGAACATTAATTGTCACGCACAACGAGTCTGTGTGCAAAATGTCAGCTCGATTGGATCACGGGAAGTGGGTTAAAAAACGACCGAAAGATTTGCACGTTGTAAGCGCGCAAGCAAGCAAGTGAACTTAATATAAAGGATTTAATGAAGGATTTAAAAATATATTCGCCTGTGGAGGACGCGGGATCGACCCCGCGACCTTTGGCATGGGAAGCGAGGGCGCTACCAACTGCGCTACTCCGCCACGGCCTGTGGAGGTGTCACGCTCTGGGCTCCTACACTGTGACGTTCAGCCAAAGCCATGAATGAGTTATATTTGAATAAATGTTAAATACATTTTTTTTGCCTAAAAAGTGTAACATTTTGGAAAAAGTATTTGATCCCCTGCTGATTTTGTACGTTTGCCCACTGAGAGAGACAGAATAACAACAACAAAAATCCAGAAAAACACATGTCAAAAATGTTATAAATTGATTTGCATTATAATGAGGGAAATAAGTATTTAACCCCCTCTCAATCAGAAAGATTTCTGGCTCCCATGTGTCTTTTATACAGGTAACGAGCTGAGATTAGGAGCACACTCTTAAAGGGAGTGCTCCTAATATCAGCTTGTTACCTGTATAAAAGACACCTGTTCACAGAAGCAATCAATCAATCAGATTCCAAACTCTCCACAATGGCCAAGACCAAAGAGCTCTTCAAGGATGTCAGGAACAAGATTGTAGACCTGCACAAGGCTGGAATGGGCTACAAGACCATGGCCAAGCAGCTTGGTGAGAAGGTGACAACAGTTGGTGAGATTATTCGCAAATGGAAGAAACACAAAAGAACTGTCAATCTCCCTTGCCTGGGGCTCCATGCAAGATCTCACCTCGTGGAGTTGCAATGATCATGAGAACGGTGAGGAATCAGCCCAGAACTACACGGGAGGATCTTGTCAATGATCTCAAGGCAGCTGGGACCATAGTCACCAAGAAAACATTTGGTAACACACTACGCCGTGAAGGACTGAAATCCTGCAGCGCCCGCAAGGTCCCCCTGCTCAAGAAAGCACATATACATGCCCGTCTGAAGTTTGCCAATGAACATCTGAATCAACTCAACTCGCCGTGTTTGGAGGAGGAGGAGGAATGCTGCCTATGACCCCAAGAACACCATCCCCACCGTCAAACATGGAGGTGGAAACATTATGCTTCGGGGGTGTTTTTCTGCTAAGGGGACAGGACAACTTCACCGCATCAAAGGGACGATGGACGGGGCCATGTACCGTCAAATCTTGGGTGAGTATCCTCCTTTCCCTCAGCCAGGGCATTGAAAATGGGTCGTGGATGGGTATTCCAGCATGACAATGACCCAAAACACACGGCCAAGGCAACAAAGGAGTGGCTCAGAAGAAGCACATTAAGGTCCTGGAGTGGCCTAGCCAGTCTTCAGACCTTAATCCCATAGACAATCTGTGGAGGGAGCTGAAGGTTTGAATTGCCAAACATCAGCCTCGAAACCTTAATGACTTGGAAAAGATTTGCAAAGAGGAGTGGGACAAAATCCTCCTGAGATGTGTGCAAACCTGGTGGCCAACTACAAGAAACGTCTGACCTCTGTGATTGCCAACAAGGGTTTTGCCACCAAGTACTAAGTCATGTTTTGTAGAGGGGTCAAGTACTTATTTCCCTCATTAAAATGCAAATCAATTTTTGACATGCGTTTTTCTGGATTTTGTTGTTATTCTGTCTCTCACTGTTGAAATAAACCTACCATTAAAATTATAGACTGATCATTTATTTGTCAGTGGGCAAACGTACAAAATCGGCAGGGGATAAAATACTTTTTCCCTCACTGTATATCTACATGGATCTATGTGTATCTCTATGTATCTCTATATATCTTCATGTGTAACGCTACGTCTCTCTTTGAATCTCTATGTATCTCTGTATGTATACGTGTCTCTATATGTCTCTATGTATCTCTATGTATCTCTCGGTGGTGCTGAGGATATATCTTTTCTAGCTCACCCAGCAGCTCGTTATTATCTTGATCCCTATCCTGTGATACTCAGTAGCCCCATCTCTGTGGGTGTCTCTTCTATGTCCATCTTGCCGTCCCTGCCTTGTCTCGCTGATGTTTTGCAGCCTGATGCTCTAAACGCGTGGCGACGTTGATTCTAAATGTGGAGGTAAATAACCAGAGGACCCGGAGAGAAATCGACACGACCACGGGGAGAGAGATCCCACGACCTCCTGTATACCAGGATAAGTAGTTAACATCTCTCTAGCCACCGTGATGATGAGAGAGAGAGACATGCAAACTCCAAACATTCAGGCAGCATCAAGGTCTTGATCGAACCCACGACCACCTGCACACCCGGCGAGGTAGTTAACGTCTCTCTAGCCACTGTGGCGCCCTGTGTATCATCGGCACAGACACGGAGTTTTACACCAACGCTTGAAATGACTTTGCCAAGAGGAAGAATCTCCACGCGGTGACGAGAACAGCGCCCAGAATAGACCCTTGGGGGACACCGCAAAGCGGAAGCTCGCGAGAGAACGCGACCACCGTTCATAGACACCGCAATGCGCCCGATCAGCGGGTACAGAATTATTATCAGATGGAGCTCATTACACCACGCAAACAGCCTCACTTGGTGAAATAAATATAGTCTTAGATGAGTCTGTGGGAGTCCATGTGTATCTGTTGGTCTTTACGGATCTCCATGGATCTCTATGCATCTGTATGTGTATCTCTATGTATCTCTAAGGGCCTCTATGGGTCTCCATGGGTCTCTATGTATCTCTATGTGTATCTCTATGTATCTCTAAGGGTCTCTATGGGTCTCTATGCATCTCTATGTGTATCTCTATGGGTCTCGATGGGTCTCCATGGGTCTATAATCGCTATGTGTATTTACGTGTCTTTATGTCTCTGTGTATCTCTATATTCACTATGTATCTCTAAGTGTGTCTACCAGTCTCTATCGGTCTCTATGTGCGTGTAATGTCTACGTAGTGTCGTTGGTGTGAGTACCCTTGTGTAGAGACAGCACCGTGTGGGTGCGGAGCCTCTCCCCGGACACCGGATGGGCACAGCAGGGGAGGCTGGGTTGTGGGGCGGACGGTGGGGGTACCAGGGTTGAGGAACACGTGACGTGGGCCCTGAACCCTCGCGAAGGATCGGGAAAGGAGGCGTGGCCAGGGGGGGGGNCGTGGTCACGCCATGAGGATAAAACAGAGGTCGTAAATGGGTTTTGATTCCTTACCCGTACCCGGCCGGGTAGGGGTACCCGTTTCCAACCCGTACCCTACCCGAAATGAGTGACAAACGGTTACTCACCAATGACTCACGGCCTACAGCGATGGCGCTGTGGGCGAGAGCAGTGTTGTTGTGTCTGCTGTTATTGTGACGTCAGAGCCACGTGACTTCTCATGGCGAATGGGCCTTGGTCTCTTGTGACATCAGAGCCACGTGGTTTCTCATGGCGTTTGGGCCTTGCGCTACTAAGACGTCAGGGCCATGTGGATTCTTGCTCGGAAGCGGTGGTCAAAAAAAACCAACTCGGAATGGAGACGTGGACTCCTTTATCATCTCTAGATTTGAAGCTTTCGTGACTGCAAGGATTCATATTCTTAGGTTTTTTCGGTAAAGTCACGTAGGTAAAAATTTAAAATTAATAAAAGTAAAATAAAAATAAAATAAAAATCACGGCGTTTCGGAGGCAACACAAGCTTCCGTCTTGAGGTGGAACCGTCACAGCACGATGGCTGTATCAAGTGAGCTGCTGCATCATCAGTGTCCTTAAGATATAATAATTAAGGAGCTGCTATATATACATCTATGGAAGGTATGAACATAAAGTGTTGCAATAAATCTACATAAGGATATAAGAATAAGTCACTAGCATATATAAATCTAGAAAAGATATACTAATAAGGCTCTGCTATATGTAAAATTTATTAAATATGAGAAAAAGGCTGTACTATTTTTTTTTATCTATATATGATATAAGAATAAGGCAGAGTTATGTAAATATATATATATATAAATAAGGCACTGCTATATATAAATCTGTACAAGATTTAAAAATTAGGCACTGCTATATATAAATCTATACGAAGTATAAGATGATTATTCTTCGACCAACTGCGCCTGTTCAGACATCCTGTACCTCAGCCGCTGGATCTCTCAGCACCCAGGAGTCGTGAAGATCCAATACAGGCAATGTGGACCCCGACTCAGCGCGCTGCTCTGGTACCAATAGCGGCTGTCCGCTCACTCGGCACGGCAGCGAGCGGACAGCGCGGTGAGAGCCTCGACTGAGCTCGCAGTGCGGGGAGTCCTGGAGTGGTCACAGCAGCAGCAGCAGTAGCTGCAATACATTTCGAGTGTCAACATCTTATCTCTGTCCGTCTTTGTTTTAATGTCCAAGTCTAGCAGGCATACAGAGCTTCTACTGAACACGAATGTTGTTCTTTAAGTTATTCAGTGTTGTGTCTTGTAGCTTAAGATTTGCTTGCTTCTGGCAGATGTTAGTGAATCATGTCTCATGCCTCCTGCTTTCGGGAATCATTCTACCCGTGTCTCTGTCTGTCTCTCCCTCTGTCTCTTTCTGTCTGTCTCTCTCTCTCTCTCTGAATCTTTGTCTGTCTCTCCCTTTGTCCTGGCTCTGATGTCTCTTTCTGTTTCTCTTTTTCTCTCTCTCCGTCTGTTTCTCTCGCTTTGTGTTTCTCTTTCTCTGTCTGTCTCTCTCTGTCTCTGTATCTCTCTGTCTCTGTATCTCTCTGTCTGTCTTACGCCGTCCACTCCTGGACTATTGTTTTCTCTTCATTTGTCGACATTTAGGATTTCCCACTATTATTTATAACTCTATGGTGTATCTCTGTCTAACTATGTGTATCTCTACGTGCTCTATGTATCTCTACGTGTCTCTAATGTATATTAATGTGTATCTCGAGGTGTATCTTTACTTATTTTAGGTATCTCTATGTATCCTCGGTGGTGCTGAGGGGATATCTTGTCGAGCTCACCAACAGCTCGTTATTCTCTTGATCCCTATCCCGATACACTCGCTGTGATACTCAGTAGCCCAGGGTCGGGAACCGTTTTGACTGGGAGAGCCATAAAAGCCAAATATCTCTAAATATCTTTCATTGAGAGCCATAGAGTATTTTAACGTATAATAAATTAAATATGTCTTACTTTTAATGCGACTTCTGGTCACGGGACCCGTGACCCGTGAAATTTATCTTCAAAACTAATTTCTGTTTACTTTAAAAAGACACAGTATTATTAAGCAATATCACAAGTATTTTAAAATCAGTTCCAAACTGATTTTTTTTTTTTCAACTCAAAATTGTATGGGAGCCATATGCCGTCACCGAAGAGCCATATATGGCTCGCGAGCCATAGTTCCCGACCGCTGCAGTAGCCCATCTCTGTGGGTCTCTCTTCTTGTCCATCTTGCCGTCCCTGCCTTGTCTCGCTGTTCTACTGCAGCCTGATGCTCTTAACTCGTGGCGACGTTGATTCTAAATGTGGAGGGAATAACCAGAGGACCCGGAGAGAAATCCACGCGACCACGGGAGAGAGAGAGATGCAAAGTCGGGTCATACAGCAGGCGCTGTCAGGGTCTGGGATCGATTCAATTGCCTCCTGTATATACCAGAAGAAGTAGTTAACATCTTTCTAGCCACCATGATGATGATGAGAGAGAGAAGTACAAACCAAATATACAAGCGTCATGATCGAGATCAAACCCACACTCCTTCACACCAGGCGAGGTAGTTAACATCTCTCTAGCCACTGTGGCGCCCTGTGTATCATCGGCACAGACACGGAGTTTTACACCAACGCTTGAAATGACTTTGCCAAGAGGAAAAATCTCCACGCGGTGACGAGAACAGCGCCCAGAATAGACCCTTGGGGGACACCGCAAAGCGGAAGCTGGCGAGAGAACGCGACCACCGTTCATAGACACCGCAATGCGCCCGATCAGCGGGTGCAGAATTATTATCAGATGGAGCTCATTACACCACACAAACAGCCTCACTTGGTAAAATAAAATAGTCTTAGATGAGTCTGTGGTGCTCCATGTGTATCTGTTGGTCTCTACGGATCTCCATGGGTCTTTATGCATCTCATGTGTATCTCCGTGCATCTCTATGGGCCTCTATGGGTCTACATGGGTCTCTATGTATCTCTATGTATCTCTGTGTATCTCTATGTATCTTTATGGGTCTCCATGGGTCTCCATGCATCTCTATGTGTATCTCTATGTATTTCTATGGGTCTCCATGGGCTATATGCATCTATATGTGTATCTACGTGTCTCTATGTCTCTGTGTATCTCTGTATTCACTTTGCATCTTTAAGTGTGTCTACCAGTCTCTATCGGTCTCTATGTGCGTGTGATGTCTACGTAGTGTCGTTGGTGTGAGTACCCTTGTGTAGAGACAGAACCGTGTGGGTGCGGAGCCTCTCCCCGGACACCGGATGGGCACAGCAAGGGAGGCTGGGTAAACAGGAAGGGGCACGTGACCGGATGTGGGGCGGACGGTGGGGTACCAGGGTTGAGGAACACGTGAGGTGGGCCTTGAACCCTCGCGAAGGATCGAGAAAAGAGGCGTGGCCAAATGCGGGGCCTGGTCACGCCGTGAGGATAAAAGCCGAGCCCCGGGGGGTAGCGGGTCGGTCCTGGCTGTGAAGAATCCATCGTCGTCGGCGGTCTGGAGGTCTCGTGGACCAGGCAGCGTGTTGGCTCACCCGGTCCGATTTGCAGTCGTCCTTCCAGAATGTACATAGCCATCTGCTCCCAGTGTACATAGCGAGGTGTAGGAATGGTGGGTTGCCACCTTGTGCTGTTGTTCAGTTAAGGGTTATGTAATGTTGGTTAATGAACCGTGTTGTCTCCAAGCCTGAGTGTGTGACGTGCTTGGACCCACTCCATCTATATGACGGTGATGGTGATAGCAGCCACTTGGTTGAGCTGCTATAGTTATTGATGGCCAGATCGCTTCTGAACAAAGAACTGCTACACAGCTCAGTGGGGAATTACACCGGGTAAGATAAATACGTAGTTTAGTTTTAGTATGGGTCTCTTTGAGTATGGGTCTCTGTGAGTATGGGTCTCTGGGTATGGGTCTCTATGGGTATGTGTCTCTATGAATGTGTCTCTATGGGTATGGGTCTCTGAGTATGGGTCTCTATGAGTATGGGTCTCTATGGGTATGGGTCTCTATGGTATGGGTCTCTATGGGTATGGGTCTCTATGGGTATGGGTCTCTATGAGTATGGGTCTCTATGAGTCTCTATGGGTATGGGTCTCTATGGGTCTCTATGGGTCTCTATGAGTATGGGTCTCTATGAGAATGGGTCTCTATGGGTATGCGTCTCTATGGGTATGGATCTATATGATTATGGGTCTCTATTGGTATGGGTTTTTTGGTTATTGGTCTCGATAGTTATGGAACTCTGTGGGACTAAATGAGTTTGGGTCTCTGTGAATCTATGGGTCTCTGTGTGATAATGATATCAGTCACATGGTTGAGCTGCTATCGTTTGTGATGGCCGCGTGGCTTCTGAACAAAGAGCTGCTACACAGCTCAGCGGGACCTTCCACCTGGTAAGATAAAGAGTCAACACGCTTCCAGACTGTGCAGCACGACCGGCTCTACATCACGCACTCCGTAGTACATTCACACCGCGACCTAGCTTCAGATATTTTAAATTATTTCCTCTCACCTGTCCCCCCAATCCCATTGCCACCCGCACCCTCCAAGACGCTCCTTACCACAAATGGACCGCAACGCCTCGCTGCTGATGTCATCAGCAAGGAGCTATAAACCATCATCACGACAACTCCACTCGGCATCTTCGCAGCAGCAGCGGCAGCAGCTTGTGGCTCAGCTGTCGAACAAAGACGGTCACCTCATTGCATGCTTTCTTATCCTAGAGAAGGTCACCGCATCATCGCGCTGCGCCTTCAGATGCGCAGCTTCTCCGGCATGTTTGACGCTCCTCCCGAAACTTGGAAACCACTGCAGCTGTGCACTTGTACAACATCTAGATTTATAAACGAATTGCTTTAGTTTGTAGACCTTCCTCCGCTCATCCTATTAGCACGGTTGGCTACTTATTGTGCCAAATTTCAACATGCTACACACATACTACAGAATAATTACAGGTTTTTTTGGGGGTAGATCGCCTAAATGTGAATGTGTTGTTAAACTCGCCACCACCCAACACAACCAATTAGTAAGGTTAGTCATGTAAACAGAACATGGCAATTCGTCACTAGTACAGCACATCTGTGTTTAGGAGAGCAAAGCCACTACATGTACAATCTGTATTCGACGTCTCGCCAGTAATTACAACCAGCTTCATCGGCGACAACCAGATTTGTAGATAAATCCTCCTGTTTCGTTCCTTAAATAGAGGCGTAGATGTGATGATATCACTTGTGAGCAACTTCTGGCGCGAAGTGGTGGGGGGGGGGNAACTAATTAATGCATATAACTCACTATATTTACACGATCTAACCATAAAAACATTTATACTGGTAGGAACGAAGTGGACCAGCCTACAATAGATTATATCGTCCGTCCGTATGTCCGTCCGTCCGTGTAGCAACATCGCCCCCTACTGCAAACACTTGGCATGACCCTACAAAAACCTTTAGACTCAGTGACGCTTTCCTGGCTAAACAAGTGTAACATTCCCTTATAATTCCCTGAGATAGCTTTTAATTAAACTTTTAAATTAAAATTTAACTCACAGCACCCTAAAGCCTACAGCTAGGCCTAAAGCCTCGAACTCCGCCTCAAACTCTCCCTTCGTATCGTACCCTCGCGTGTGTGCAAGGGAGTTAATGTTTAACAATGTTACATTCCCTGATGCTTTTAAATAGAAACATTTAAATTTAAAGCTTTTACATAAATAATAAAAGCATATAAATTTAAAATTAACTCACGGCGGCCTAAAGCCTAGAACTAGGCCTCAAACTCTCCCTTCGTATTGTACCCCCGCGTGTGTGAAAGGGAGTTAATGTTTAACAATGTTACATCCCTGATGTTTTTAAATAGAAACATTTACATTTAAAGCTTTTACATAAATAATTAAAACATTTAAATTAAAAATTAACTCACAGCGGCCTAAAGCTAGGCCTAAAGCCTAGAACTAGGCCTCAAACTCTCCCTTCGTATCGTCCGATTCGGTGTAGCAACATCGCCCCCTACTGCAAACACTTGGCAGGACCCTACAAAAACCTTTAGACTCAGTGGGGCTTTCCTGGCTAAACAAGTGTTTATGTTTATATTCTTTGGTTATTCGTTCCTACCAGCCCACCCCGCAGGGTCCTGTTTCTGTATGATATTGGTCGAGAAAGCTTACGTGTTAAATTGCACACTACCTTACTATGCAGTCTACTATAGACCACACGACACAATACACCACAATACTACATTGAAAACCCATTTCTTTAGAACTGTGTTTAGTTTGTTGTGTTCATCAAGTGGAACATTTATCGCAGCAGCCAACTAATCTAAACACGTGACTTTCATTATGAATGGAGAGGAAAAAACTGAAGGATCCAGAGAAAAATCCATGCAGTGACTGCAACGGGGAGAGAGAAAGACGCAAACTCCACGAATAGTTGTCAATCACAGCTACCGCTCGCTGATTGATTGATTTCATCGACGGCCAAACTCCTTGATTTTAATCAGTGATCGCATTCTTAACGAGACGGTGAACTGTAGCGTAATCACTCGTCGTTATCCACGCACCGGTAGCGTTGGTTACCTGATGATGGGTTCAGTGCGTTAGTGAACTGACTGCTCACGGTGTCAATGAACCCGTGGTGGCAATCATCAGCGGTAGCGCAGTGGGCGACAGCAATGATGGTGGTGGTGGTGATGACAAGATTCTACCATTTGCTGTCAGCTGGGATCGCGTTGTTGTGATGTTAGGGCTACGTTGCTTATCATGGTGCCTGTGGTTTTGTTTACTATGATGTCAGGGCCACGTGGCTTCTCGCTTCGTAGTGGTGGTGTTCAAACACAACCAACTATGACTAGAAACGTGGACTCCTTTCACATCATCATCATCAGCTGCATCGTCATCAGCTGCAGCATCATCAACTGCATCATCATTATCAGCTGCATCACCATTATCAACTGCATCATCATTATCACCTGCATCATCATTATCAGCTGCATCATCATCACCTGCATCATCATTATCAACTGCATCATCATCAGCTGGATCATCATTATCAGCTGCATCATCATCATCACCTGCATCATCATTATCAGCTGCATCATCATCATCACCTGCATCATCATCATCAGCTGCATCATCATTATCAACTGCATCATCATTATCAGCTGCATCATCATTATCAACTGCATCATCATCACCTCCATCATCATCATCAGCTGCAGCATCATTATCAACTGCAGCATCATCATCAACTGCATCATCATTATCAGCTGCAGCATCATTATCAACTGCAGCATAATCATCAACTGCATCATCATTATCAGCTGCATCATCATTATCACCTGCATCATCATCATCATCACCTGCATCATCATCAGCTGCATCGTCTTCATGAGCTGTGTCATCATCATCAGCCTGGTTACCGGTTGCAGGCCAGTAGTGAGTCACCTTGCACTGCACAGCGACTGGCTGCCATTGGGGTGTCCCCTAGGCGAGAAGCGAACCGCCCTGTGAGACGTTCAGCTTTGCGTTGCGTAGAGGCTGGGGCAGTAATAGGAGTTGGGGCAGTAGTCGCTGTGGTAGTGATCGCTTAGTGACAATGGTTTGGGTAGTGATAGGGATAGTGATCGGAGTAGTGATACGGGTTGGGGAAGTGATAGTTGTTATAGGTAGTGATGGTGATAGGGGTTAGGGGAGTGATAGAGGTAGGGCTAGTGGTTAGGGTAGTGACATGGGTAGGGTAGTGATTGGGGTTTTGGATAATGATAGGGGTTATGGGTCGTGATAGAGGTTGGGATGATGATAGTGATATGGGTCTTGACTGTGATAGTGGTGAGGGAAGTGATAGGGGTTTTGTTAGTGATAGGGCAGTGCTATGAGTAGGGGTAGTGATAGGGGAAGTGATAACGATAGAGGTAGTGATGGGGGTAGTGGTAGTGATAGGGGTAGTGATAGTGATGGGGGTAGTGATAGTGATGGGGGTAGTGATAGTGATTGGAGAAGTGATGGGGGTAGTAGTAGTGGTAGGGATAGTGATAGTGGTATTACTAGTGATAGGGGTAGTGATCAGGGTAGGGGTAGTGATAGGGGTAGTGAAAGGGTTAGTGATAGTAGTGATAGTGATAGGGGTAGTTGTAGCGGTAGTGATAGGGGTAGTTGTAGTGATAGTGGTTGGGGTAGCCCTGCTGATAGCTGGTTTGCAGGGGCAGTGAGTAGCAGTAGCAGGATGAAGATGCAGCTCTAGGAGACAAGAAGTGGGCGTTGTTCTAATGGAGGAGCTGAAGCTGCAGGTTGTTGTTGTTCTAGTCAGGCTGAGTGCTTTATGTGCAGAGTTATAGATGATTCCGCTCCACACCCCTGGGACTGTCAATGCACGGACATCCTGTACTTGAGTGGCTGGGTCGCTCAGCACTCGGGCATCGTGCGGGAGCAGTGGACTGGGTCGTCGTGGACCGTGAACCCAGACAGCGTCAAGTGCTCTGGTACCAATAACGGCCACGCTGTTGGTAACCGGCACAGGCAGCTCCACACTCTAAGCCCAGTGGCTCTTCTTAGTCTGGGGTGCAGCACGCACACCCTGGGGGTGCGAGACGCGGGCAGATTATTTTTAGAAGGTAAATCATCGAAAAATAAATGAAGCATGGGGCAATGTAAGTACAACTTACTTCGTTTCATCAAACCCTCCGTGTTTATTCACATTATACTTTTATTAGGACTGACAACCAAAGGGGTGCAGGCTGCAGTGAAATGATAAGAACCACTGCTCTAGATAATCTCAATGCAAAACAACACCAGTAAAAGTTTAGGATGTTACAGACAACACTCAAAAACAAAACAAAAACACAGATCTCCCGTATAGCCTGAACAGACGGTTGGGGCAAGTGCTGTTTGCGAGCACCTATGAAGGCCAGAAAGGTGCACGAGGGGGTTGGTGGCCAGTACCACGCCAGACCGCCTTTGTCTCTCCAGTGGCGATGTTTACCCACTGCACCAGGCGCTCATTTGAGGCTGAGTCGACCTAGGGGAGGCCGAGGAGCGGTTCAATATCATCACTGGTGTTGGCCGTGAGTGGGAATCGAACTGGGTTCGTAGCACAGCACACGAACCGCTACGCTACGCTGCCCACACACACAACACACAATACACACACTACACACACAGACACACACAGACACAGACACACACACACAGACACACACAACACACACTCACAATACACATACAACAACCGCCATTCGCCACTAAGTGACGGTGACGTCACCACGACGCTTGTGCCAGGCCATGTGCACCTTGAGGCCACGTGAAGTGTCGAACGCCCGCTGGCGGGAGGTCACGGGGCAGACCCAGGTGCCACGGGTCGACTGACCGAGATGACCGAGATGGCTGGCTGATGCACCACCTGTGCCCCCTACTGTTCCAACTTGCTGTGCTTTAGCCACCCGGCGCTCCGCTCGTTGTTGTGAGCGTCGCTCCTCCGCCCTCCGTTGTTGTTGGAGGGCAACTGCCTCCAACTGCCCAGTAGCGTCCTTCACGAGCCTCCTCCACTGAGGCCGATCTTGACACCGCTGGTACCAGTCATCGGCAAGTCCACTCAGCTCCACGTCCTCCTGTACCACATCACTCCATCTCTTCTCTAGCCCGTGCCGCGCCCGTTTAGCCCCCTCGATCCGGCCAAACAAAGCTGTTTAGGCATGCGGTGGCTGGGCATGCGGGCTACATGACCCAGCCAACGCAGCCTTGCCTGCCGGAGGAGCTCACTGATGGGACTTTGCCCAGATCTTTCAAGGACTTGTGAGCTCCTCACACAATCCAGCCTGGTTAAACCCAGGATGGATCGTAGGCAGGCCAGCCTAAATGTTTCCAACCGGCGAAGATGCTCCACTAGGGGGGTCCACGTTTCGCAAGCGTAGAGAAGGGAGGGAATGACCGTGGCCGAGAAGACCTGAAGCTTCGTGCGGAGCGACAGACCAGGTAGCTTCCACACAGCGTTACGCAACCGATGAAAAGATATTGCCGCTCGACTGATTCGGAGTGAGACCTCTGCTGATAAACTGGAGCCGGTCATAAGCACACTGCCCAGGTATAGGAAACTCTCCACTCTCTCCACAACTGCCCCATCACCAATTGGGAGTTGTGGGGGTGGAGTGTCCGATGGTACAAAATACCCAGGCAGGTGCTTAGTTTTGGTGGGGCTGATGGTAAGGCCCCACCTCTTAGTGGCACGCTCCATTCTCAGCAGCAGCGTCTCCAACTCTTCTTCTGAATGAGTAGATATTACCAAATTATCGGCATACATAACGTGGTTGACCAATAGGGAGCCATCCCTTGATCGCACCCGGGCGTCGATCAGCCTCCCATTATATCTGTACCAAATGGAAATTCCCCCGGTACAGCTATTGAAGGCTTCACGAACTACGCAGTCGAAATAGATGTTAAATAATGTGGGAGCCAGAGGGCATCCCTGTCGCACCCCAAGGTGTACAGGGAAAGGCTCCGACTCCCCGGCCACGTAGTTTTACCCGGGCCCGCTCACCATCATGAAGGTCCTTAATGATCGTGAGCAGAGGGTCAGGGACTCCAAAAGCACGAAGAACAACCCAGAGCCCAGTCCTACTGATGGTATCATAGGCCTTGACCAGGTCAATAAAGCAGAGATATAGGTCTTTTTGGAATTCCCTACACCTCTGCTGTAGCAGACGGACAGAAAATATGGCATCTGTGCAGGACCGCCCTTTCCTGAAATCGCATTGGGGCTCCGCAAGCCTCAGCGTGCCTAGCAAGGCGATGTTGAATAATCCTTGCCAGGACCTTACCCGGCACACTGAGGAGTGAGATGCCCCTGTAGTTGTTACAGTCGGTACGGTCCCCCTTCTTAAAGAGGGGGACCACCAGGACATCCTTCCAGTCCTGCGGAACCCGTCCAGTGGTCCAGACTGTTGTTATGATGTCATATAGGGCAGTCTGTGCACAAACGCCACCCTCCCTCAGCATTTCGCTTGGGAGATCATCTCTGCCCGGTGCCTTCCCTGGTCTCAGACTCCGGATCGCCCTCAGTACTTCCTCAACAGCTGGCACATCAGCCAGCCACTCACAGGGGGTGACCTCTTCCAATATTTGAGGCACCGCAACCTCAGCAGGGTTATCCCCACTTTGTGCCATGATGTTTTCCTGGCTGAGAGATTTTCCCTCCCCCAGGACCTCACAGAAATGCTCAGCAAATCTGCAAACCTGTTCCTGGGGGTCGGAGATTGGATCACCGTTTTTCCTCTAATGATGGTAATAGGTGTGGCGCTGCAGGTTACTTTTGTGATGGAGTTAAATAGTGATTTGTGATGCGGGCCACTGAGGCAGACTCCATCTCCTCAGCAACCCGCGACCACCACCCATCCTTACAGCGCCTTACGGCTCTCCGAACCTCCGAGCGAAGGCTGCGGTAAACCTCCTCATTCTCTGACGTGGGATGCTGTAGGCGATGAGAGTGGGCCTGTCGCTTTTTCTCAATTAACCTGAACACCTCCTCTGTCAGCCAGGGTTTCTGGGGAGGTCTGGACCGCGTACCCAAAGCAGCCATTGCAGCTGCATGAGTCACAGTCTTAAACCTCGCCCATTTACCCTCGACATCAGTGGAGTGGGGACGATGCCAACCCCAGCTGCAAGCGATGATGAAATTCTCGCTTGCAACTTTCATCAGCTAACTGAGACCAGGCCACTTTTGGTTGGAATGGGATCCTGGGTGTACACCCACCACCGGAGTGGAAGAATGGCAGGCGCATCTTACAGATGACTAGTCGATGGTCAGAGGGCAGATCAGCTCCACGGTAGGTCCTGGTGTCAAGGACATGGGCTCGCATCCGCTGGTCCGTCACTATGTAGTCCAGCAGATGTTCTTGCTTCGACCCGGCATGTATCCATGATGTTGTGTGGATGCGCCGATGCCGGAAGAGCGTGTTGGTAATTACAAGCCCATGGGCTGCCCAAAAATCTAGCAGCCTCCTACCGTTATTATTGAACTGATCTGGCCCATGCCTTCCAATCACTCCAGACCAGGTGCCAGCATCATGACCAACTCGGGCATTGAAGTCACCCAACAGATGACTCTGTCCCGAGTGGCCACTTTAGCCAGCACCTGTGACAGGAGGTCATAGAAAGCATCTGACTCATCGGCTTTGCCTGCATCTCTCCACGGATGTTCGTCTTCGGTGGGGCATAAGTAACCACGCCCACCACTCCTCACCTCTGATTGATGGGAAGGCGAGCCCAAAGTATCCTGGGGCTTACAGCTTCCCACACCTCACCGCCACGCTCCCACGCTCCCTTCATTCTTTTGTTCAGAAGAAGAGCCACACCCTGTTGTTTGGCAGTCTCCTGCCCCGAGTAGAGGACTGTCCACCCCTCATGGTGGCAGGAGCCAGAACCGGTCCACCGGACCTCCTGAATGCCACAGAGATCCAGGCAGTACCGGTCCAGCTCCCGACAGAGGAGTGGCAGCCTCTCCTCCGCAGTGAGCGTTCGAACATTCCACGTGGCCATCCGCAATGGTTTTTCGTTGTTTCTGGAGGAGCCGCGAGGGTGAAAATTCAATCTCCTGGCTCTGCCAAATGGGGTTTGGCCAGGAGACGTCATAAAAGCCTGACCCCCCGGGGCCTCCGGCACAAGCTTATTAGTTACAGGTTTATGTTTAATTCGTAGTTTAGTGGTGGTTAATTGAAGGTGGAGGGGTTACCAGCCCCTCGCACCCGGCCAGAGCCCCCGTTTAGCCACTGTGGTGGTTACAGACGCTATGAGGGGAGAGGCCAATGGGCATTGGACCTCCCCCACAGCACTGCCCACGACACATACACACACAGACACACACACACAGATACACACACAGTACACACATACACAGATACACACACAGTACACACATAGATACACACACAGATACACACACAGAAATACATAGACACATAAATACACACAAATACACACACAGATACAGACACATACAGAGGTGCAAAGAGAAAGACAAAGACCCCCCTTATAGCCTGAACATACTGTTGGGGAAAGTACTGTTAGCGAGTAGAAGCGCCTATAAAGCCAAGCACATATACACAAAGACAACATACACACGCACTCACCACGTGCCATGCACAAACACCAACGTAGCTGCACACAGCACGCGTACTACACACACACAGCCTGGTGCATAGCTCCCACACCGCAGTGCCACGCTCGTCCCTGCCTCGCACTCCCATGGGTTGCCACCGAAATAGGCGTGGGTGAGGGAGCTGAGACGGTCGAACGCTCCATGCGGGATGCTCTTCAACTGGAGTGGTGACGCTCACGTGGACTCACACGACTCACGTGACCTGTGTTCACTACACATCACGATACATCGTGTGTAGCGAGCTACGCGTCACCACGTGTCACCACGCGTCACTACGCATCGTGTGTAGCAAGCTACGTGCATCTGCGCTCCGTGGTGCTGTCCAGGGTTTCTGCACCACCACCGCCACCACCGCTGAACTCGCACAGCCACAGGTCGGCACCGCTCCATTATAATTGTATCTCCCGGCGCGGCAGTTCTTTGGTATCAGAGGAGGAGCTCTGTGCCACGACATCATCTCAAAAACCTCTGCAACGCGTTCACCTGCAGAATTGTACCACCACCGCCATTGATGTTGTTGTTGACGTTATCTAAACTACACTCACAGAGACCGATAGACACTCACAACTCATAAAGACCCAAAGAGGCACAAAGAGATCCAGATACAAAACCATAGACATCAGAGACCCATAGCAACCCATACTCATACAAATCCATTTAAAGCCCAAGAGACCAATAGAGACCCATATGTCATAGCGAACCATAGAGACCAAAAGAGATCCAGAGGCTCGGATAGAACCATAGACGAAAACTAAATCAGGTAAGGCTATATAGCTCTTTAAACTAGTTTTGAAGCTTTCGTGACTGCAGGAATTACTCGTTGGTTCTTTCGGTAAAGTCACGTAGAAAGAAAATAAATTAAATAATAAACGTTTCGATTGCAACACAAGCAACCATCATCAGGCAAGAATGAATGAGAAAACAAACGTAGTAAACTTAGAATATAATGCAATACAACACAGAGAATTGGTTAACACAACAGTCAACACCCTACCTGGTTAATTATGTTTTTCCAAAGTTTGCTACATTTGAGAGAGAGAGACAAAACACAGATACTGGGACACATAGACAGACACACACGTAGATAGAGACACACAGAGATACACAGGAATTCCACACAAATCTCTCATTGTTCTCAACCCCAATCCCCCCCCCCTCTCTCTCTGCCCCACCCCCCTCTCTCTATTTAAGGTCTCGACACAGAGGCGTTGTCTCTCTGTGTGTCTCTCTCTCTGTGTGTCTGTCTCTCTGTGTCTCTGTGTGTGTGTGTCTCTGTGTGTCTCTCTGTGTGTCCNGNGTGTGNCTATGGGTGTCNGTGTGTGTCTCTCTGTGNGTCTGTGTGNGTGTCTGTGTGTCTCTGNGNGTCTCTGTGTCTCTGTGTGTCTCGTGTGNCTCTCTGTGTGTCTGTGTGTCTCTGTGTGTCTCTCTCTGTGTGTGTCTCTGTGTGTGTCTCTCTGTGTCTGTGNCTGTGTGTGTGTCTCTGTGTCTCTGTGTGTCTGTGTGTCTCTGTGTGNCTCTGTGTGTGTCTCTGTGTGTCTGTGTCTGTCTCTCTGTGTGTATCTCTGTCTCTGTGTGTCTCTGTGTGTCTCTGTGTGTGTCTCGTCTCTCTGTGTGTCTGTGTGTCTCTGTGTGTGTCTCCATCTGCTTGTGCGTTATTAGCTTCACGTTGTCGTGATGCTAATAACGACACCACACGCGGTACGTCGCACTGATCACGTGACGCGTCACGCTTCGCATCCTGTCACCTGATGATCACTTAAGGAACGACTGTCAATCACGTGACCGCTCACCAATCGATCTATTGATTTAATTGACGGCCAATCTCCTGAATTGTAAACACAGAGCGCATTCGAAGCGAGACGGTGAACTGCAGCATACTCACTCCCCTTCGTTATCCACGCACCAGCAGCGTCGGTACCTGATGATGGTTCTTATTCTTTGGTCTTTCGGTTATGTCACGTCTAAAGATAAATAATAAATTAAATAATAGCATATTACGACGTTTCGATTGCAACACAGGCAATCATCATCAGCCATAAAAGAAATAGCAACAAAATCTAACTAGAAAACTATAGACAGACATACATGCAGACAGACATCACAAGGACACACAGAGAGAGGACACATATCGGCACAAGGAGAGAGGTCGTTTCTGTGACGGTGCCTTAAATATAGAGAGGGGGGTGGAGAGAGGGAGGGGGCAGAGAAAAAATTAGCATATCAATGAGTGGACGGCAACGTGATGCTGCTGCAAGTAAGATGACGACGCGGCACGGCAACGCAAGCTTGAAAATCAGGAGAAAGACACTAACATTAAATAACCTCGTAAAATATCGAAATATAATGTAATGTACTGGTGATGGGTTCAGAGCGTTAGCGAACGGACTGCTCACGGTGTCAGTGAACTGGCGGTTCACTTTCGATTTAAAGCTTTCGTAACTGCAGGGATTCATCTTCTTGGTTCTTTCGGTAAAGTCACGTAGAAGGGAAGTAATAAATAATAAAAATAAAACATAATATGGGCATATCAAGAGGAATTTAGCATATTCATGCTAAATTCCTCTTGATATGCACATTCTTTTTGTTAAGGCGCTCTTCTTCCACTCCAACGCAGCTTATATATAAGCTCCAAGCTTGGCAGTGTCTCATTCTTCACCTGAAGACGGCTGCTTGCGTTGTAGCCGAAACGTCGTGAGAATTATTTTATTACTTCCCTTCTACGTGACTTACCGAAAGAACAAGAAGATGGCGGTTCACTGATGGCGATCACCATCAATGGCGCTGTGGGCGAGAGCAGTGTTGTTGTGTCTGCTGTTATCGTGACATCAGAGCACGTGACTTCTCATGGCGAATGGGCCTTGGTCTCTTGGACATCAGGGCCACGTGGTTTCTCATAGCGTCTAGGCCTTGGCCGACTGGGATGTTAGGGCCACGTGGCTTCTCATGGCGTTTGGGCCTTGCGCTACTAGACGTCAGGGCCATGTGGATTCTTGCACGGAAGCGGTGGTCAAACAAAACCAACTCGGAATAGAGACGTGGACTCCTTTATCATCTCTAGATGTGAAGCTTTCGTGACTGCAAGGATTCATATTCTTAGGTTTTTTCGGTAAAGTCACGTAGGTAAAAAATTAAAATTAATAAAAGTAAAATAAAATTAAAATAAAAATCACGACGTTTCGGAGGCAACACAAGCTTCCGTCTTCAGGTGGAACCGTCACAGCACGATGGCTGTATCAAGTGAGCTGCTGCATCATCAGTGTCCTTAAGATATAATAATTAAGAGCTGCTATATATACATCTATGGAAGGCATGAACATAAAGTGTTGCATACATCCACATAGGATATAAGAATAAGGCACTAGCATATATAAATCAAGGATATAACAATAAGGCTCTGCTATATGTAAATTAAGTTAAATATGAGAAAAGGCTGTACTACTTTTTTTAATCTATATACGATATAAGAATAAGGCAGAGCTATGTAAATATATATAAGAATAAGACACTGCTATATACAAATCTGTACAAGATTTAAAAATAAGGCACTGCTTATATAAATCTGTACAAGATTTAAAAACAAGACACTGCTATTTATAAATCTGTACAAGATTTAAAAACAAGACACTGCAATTTATAAATCTATACAAGATTTAAAAATAAGGCACTGCTATTTATAAATCTATACAAGATTTAAAACAAGACACTACTATTTATAAATCTATACAAGATTTAAAATAAAGCACTGCTATTTATAAATCTATACAAGATTTAAAAATAAGGCACTGCTATTTATGAATCTGTACAAGATTTAAAAATAGACACTGCTTTATATAAATCTGTACAAGATTTAAAACAAGGCACTGCTATTTATAAATCTGTACAAGATTTAAAAATAAGACACTGCTATTTATAAATCTATACAAGATTTTAAAATAAGTCACTGCTATTTATAAATCTATACAAGATTTAAAAATAAGGAACTGCTTTATATAAATCTGTACAAGATTTAAAAACAAGACACTGCTTTATATAAATCTGTACAAGATTTAAAATAAGACACTGCTTTATATACATCTGTACAAGATTTAAAAATAAGGCACTGCTATCTATAGAAGGTCCAAGATGATTATTCTCCGGCCAACTGTGCCTGCTCAGACATCCTGTACCTCAGTCGCTGGATCTCTCAGCACCCAGGGGTCGTGAGGAGGAATGAAGCAGGTTACCCTGTGGACCCCGACTCAGCGCGCTGCTCTGGTACCAATAGCGGCTGTCCGCTCACTCGGCACGGCAGCGAGCGGACAGCGCGGTGAGAGCCTCGACTGAGCTCGCAGTGCGGGGAGTCCTGGAGTGGTCACAGCAGCAGCAGCAGCTGCAATACATTTCGAGTGTCAACATCTTATCTCTGTCCGTCTTTGTTTTACTGCCCAAGTCTGGCAGGCATACAGAGCTGCTACTGAACACGCATGCTGTTCTTAAGATGTTCAGTGTTGTGTCTTGTAGCTTAAGATTTGCTTGCTTCTGTCAGATTTAGTGAATCACGTCTCATGCCTCCTGATTTTGGAAATCATTCTACTTGTGTCTCTGTCTATCTCTCCCTCTGTCTCTTTCTTTCTCTGTCTGTCTCTCTTTCTGTCCTGGCTCTGTAGGTCTCTTTCTCGATCTTTCTTTCTCTCCCTCTGTCTCTCTCGCTTTGTGTTTCTTTTTAAATCCTTTATATTAAGTTCACTTGCGTGCTTGCGTGCTTGCTTGCTTGCTTAGGACCGTGCAAATCTTTTGTCGTTTTTAAGCCACTTCCCGTGATCCAATCGAGCTGACATTTTGCACACATACTCGTTGTGCGTGACAATTAATGTTTGTGAAAAAAATTCCCAAATTTTACACTGTTTAGGGGAAAAATGTAATATTTAAATACCAATTGTTTAATACTGCAGACAATCACCTGACCCATAGGTGGCAGCCATCTCAAGCCAGAGGACGAGAGGACTCTAGCCGCCACGATGCCACGCATATAAAGGATTTATAGTGAAAAACTTTGTTTTTACGGGTAAAAATTTTCTCTGTTTCTTTATGTCTCATTATCTGTGTCTCTCTGTCTCTCTCTCTCTCTGTCCGTCTCATGCATTCCACTCCTGTACTTTCAATTTCTCTTCAGATGTTATTTTGCCTTCCCCACTTCTTCGTACGAGACGTCATGATTGTCATCACCCCCTCGGTGGTGCTGAGCGGAAGTCTTCCCTGCAGTGCTCAGCAGCTTCCTTCCCGTTCTCTTCGCTCTCTCTGCCACGAGCCTCCACAGCGGCATTTGCTGTTAAACAGCTGCACCCACTATCCCAGCCCGAGGGTCCACATCATACTCCTAGGTTGTTTTCAGTAAAGTCACGTAGGGGGGAAAAATTATAATAAATAAATAAATGATATAAATAATAATAGAAATAAAATACTAAATCACGACGTTTCGGGCGCAACACAAGCGGCAGGTGGGACAACCACAGCGAGAAACAATTGCTGAAGTTGGCGAAAGGGCTGCCGTGACAAGAGGCTGTAACGGCAGCAAACGTCGTGATTTGAATTCATTTTCTACCCACGTGACTTTACCGAAAAAACCAAAGGGTGGTATGGATCCCTGCAGTCACGAAAACTTCAAGTCTAGATTAGAGTATCATTGTTGTGATTTTAATTGTTTTATTTTTATTAATTTTAATTTCATTTTCTACCCACGTGACTTTACTGAAAGAACTAAGAGTATAGAGTATCATCGTCTCTGTGATGTCTTCTTCGTATGTTTGTGATGATGTCTCCTTTAAACCCTGAAGATGCCTGCTGCTGTTGATTTGGAGTCTGCGTCTCTCTCTCTCATCATCATCATCACCACCACGGGAGCGAGGTAGATTTCGATTTAAAGCTGAAATGGGCCGTTTCTTTGTTTCTTGCTGCGGTTGTCCCACCTGATGACGGACGCTTGTGTTGCGCCCGAAACGTCGTGATTATTATTTATTTCTATTATTATTATTATTTCTATAAATGTATTATTTATTATTTATTTTTACCTCCGTGACTTTACCGAAAAAAACCTAAGAGTATGAATCCTTGCAGTCACGAAGCTTCAAATCTAGAATCTCCACATCATCACCGTCATCATCATCTCATCTCTATGTATATCTCTGTGGATCTCTGTGTCTCTATCTCTGTGTATCTGTGTAAATCTATATATCTCTATGTGTATCTCTATGTGAATCTCTATATATCTCGATGTATCTCTATTATCAATGTGTCTCTACGTGTATATGTGTTTCTATGTGTATTTACGTGTATCTCTATGATGTATCTCTATGTGTATCTGTGTGTATCTCTCTGTATATATCTGTATATATCTATGTATCGCTATGTATCTCTGTGTATATCTCTCTTTATATATCTGTGTATAACAATGTATCTCTATGTATCTCTGTATTTATATATTCTACGTGTCTGTGTATATTAATGTAGTGGTGGTATTGACGTGCGCCGGCAGTGATGGATCACGGGGCGCGGGGTTGGGCACGCGGTGTGGGCGTGGCATGGACGCGCGCGCCGGTGGTGAGGCGCGCTCACACAAGCTGGGAAAAGAGGATCGTAGCGAGTGCGCAGTGATTGGTCAGATAAGTGGGTACTCTCAGCGACGTCCGCAGGAGGGGTATAAAGGGGGACGCGCGAGAGCACTGGTGGTCAGTGTTAACCAGTTGAAGACCGAAGACGGGGTGGAGGAGGTAGGGGCCCTGTGTGGCTCGGAGCCGAGAGTGGGGGGACCGTAGTCCGACGCCCGTGTGGGTCGGGACGGTGGTACCCAGAGCCGAGACGGGCACCCCGGCTGGGTGTGTCCCGGAAGGCTACGGGGCGTAAGAGCCCGTGTCAGTACAGCTGAGTGGGTGTTGGTCACCCGTGTAGCTGAGTGGGTGTTAGTCACCCGTGTAGCTGAGTGGGTGTTGGTCACCCGTGTAGCTGAGTGGGTGTTAGTCACCCGTGTAGCTGAGTGGGTGTTGGTCACCCGTGTAGCTAAGTGGGTGTTGGTCACCCGTGTAACGAAGTAGGGTGTTAGTCATCCGTGTAACTACAAGTTGGCGAAAATAAAGAGTGTGCTACCCGTGAAGTTGTCTCCTGCCGAGTTACTACTTTACAACTGGCGTCAGAAGTAAACCTGTCTTCAAGGAGAATGGACACAAGGAAGACTTCTCGTTCCCACGTGCAAGACCGGGGAGACGACGACGTACCGGTGACACCACCCTCGGGAGGAGAGGACGAGGAGTTGCCGCCGATGCAGCACTTCGCGGAAATGGCCGATGCTCCGCCCGCCTCCGACACCAGCCTGCAGGACGCACACTCCCGCCTGGCGGAGTTGCTGCTCGCCGCCGCTGCGATCTTGGCGGAGATCTCCGTTCCAGCGGCCGGTGGAACGCCTGCGGGGTTGGAAGAGGCGGCGCGGCTGGAGGGTTCCCGCCATAAGGCGTTTCGCGCCAAAAGTTTGGGAGTTGGCGCCATTTTTGAGGGTCCGCCTCCGGTTGGCGGGAAACGCGGACACCACGTGGCCAGAGGTCTCCACACAGCGCAGCCCGCGTCATCGGCGAGCGCCGGAGCTCTCCATTTTGCGCCTGCAGAGGGAGCCGACATTTTCTACAACCACAGCGGCGCGCGGGAAAATCGTTCCAACGACGACGACGACGATCGAGTTCTCCAGCAACGATTGCCCGCGCTGTCGGAGTTCAAGGCGGACGGGGGCGACTGGGGAGCCTTCCAGCGACGGTTCATCGCGCATCAAGAAATGTCGGGGTGGTCCGACACCACTGCCCTGCGCGCGCTGCCAGCGATGCTCGACGACGACGCGCTTGCGGCCTTCACGTCTGCCCCGAGGTCGTCCCGCTCAACGCTCCAGGCCGCGCTGCACCTGTTGGCCAAGGTGTTCGGGCCGCCCTCGACCTGTCGCCACCAGTTCTACGATCGGCGGAAGGTGGTTGGAGAAACAACGCTCGCCTATCGCACGGCGCTGCTCGCCCTGGCGGATTCAGCTTTTCCCCGCATGGACAAGGAGGGGAAGGACGCCATGGTGACGGAGCAGCTGCTGGCGCTGGCTCACGGATTGGGAGTTCCCATTAATACGGCGGACGAGATGGACATCTGCTCCCTGGGGATTGCCACGAGTATCCACGCTTACGAGGTCCTACAGCGGAAGCCGACGGTCGTCTGCGCATCGGTGGAGAACGGGGCACCGGCCGCCACGATCATCGGACCTCAGCCTGCTGTGCCTCGGGAGGAGGCCTTCGCTGGTTCGAGGCCGGGGGAGTGGAGAACGGGAGGTCGTTCGCCCACACGCTCCTCCCGCAAGCTGGAGCAACCGAAACCTACGACGTCCCTCGTCGTCTGCTACAACTGCGGCCTTCGGGGCCACGTCGCGTCCGGGTGCCGGGCCCCGCGTCAACGCACCGCGGGACCACGTCCGGACGACGACCAGGGACTCAAGACATCCCAACTGAACCCGGCAAGTCGCGGCACCTCACACGTTCGGTCCACACGCACGGCACGTTCGGGTCGCCGCTTAGCGGTGGGGGGACCGTGTATGGGCGCCGGGGGTTCGGTTCGGCGAGAGGGGTCCGCGTACGGCCCGAAGGCAGTCGAGTGGTCCGAATTGGCCCACAGGATTGTGGCTGCGTCGGCCGGGTCGTCCGTGGTAACGGGGTACATTGACGGGGTTGAGGTCCGGGTGCTCGTGGACACGGGTGCGTCGGCCACTATTATTTCGGACCTTATTTATAATATTCTTCCCGTACAATGTCGACCACTTCTGCCGGTGGACGTACCATTTTACGCGGCAAACGGGGGATCTTTGGGAATCATCGGCCAGATTCGGGCGAATATTTGTATTGGCGACATTAAATTGGCGGGTCCTATTTTTGTATCATCATCGTTGGCCGTTCCTTGTTTACTAGGCACGGACTTTCTGTCTAAAATGCCCATAAAAATTCTCATAGACCAGGCCTGCATTGAGCTTCCGTCGGGTCGGCGGGTTGAGTTTTTGAAGAGTCCAAATAAGATACGCACGGCTTGTGCGACGGTGCAGGCGCTGGCAACCCGGACTGTACGGGTGCCCCCGGGATCGCAAATGTTGGTACCCCTTCGGTTGAGAAAACCCCTTGGGGCGGATGCGGGGGCGCAGGGAGTTCTATTGGGGCCGTCTAACAGGGCTAAAGGGGACCTCGACTTAGCGGTGGCCCAGACCATGGTGAGGGGGGACAGTGAGCCGTTCGTTGTGGTCCTGAATACGGGGTCGCGGCCGGCCGTGATTACGCAGGGAACGGTGCTCGCTCACGCCGCGCCGCTACCCGTCGAGGAACAGCTCGTTGCTCACGCCGATTCACATGTCGATACGCATCCCCAAAGTGAGGAGGGGACGGAGTGGTTGGACTCGTTGTGTGCCGGGTCCAGTACCTTGTCCAGTGTGCAGTTGGGTGCATTGAGGGGCTTGCTGCTCGAGTTCGCTGACGTGTTTAGCAGGCACAAGTACGACATTGGCTGCACAGACCTGTTGCGCCACCACATAGAGACTGGGGACGCGGCCCCTATTCGACAGAATCCCTTCCGGCTCAGTCCAGCCGAGAAGGAGCATGTGCAGTCGGCAGTAAATGACATGTTGGCGGCCGACATCATTGCGCCCTCTTCCAGTCCGTGGGGTGCTCCTATCGTCTTGGTTAAAAAACAGGATGGATCCCTGCGGTTCTGTGTTGATTTCCGCCGCCTAAACAAAATATCAATGGCCGATGCGTATCCGCTCCCCAGGATGGATGAGTCGCTGGATGCCTTGGCAGGAGCACAGTTTTTTTCGACGCTCGATTTGCTTTCGGGATTTTGGCAATTGCCCCTCGATGACGAATCAAAACCTAAAACCGCTTTCCGGACACCGGGAGGCCTATTTGAGTTCAACCGATTGCCCATGGGTTTACATTCCGCTCCTGCCACGTTCCAGAGGCTCATGGAATTGGTTTTGTCAGGCCTTCAATGGGACACCTGTTTGATTTACCTCGATGATATCATCGTTTTCAGCCGAACTTTTGAGGAGCACCTCCAGCGACTGAGGGCAGTGTTTCTCAGGATGCGTTCCGCGAAGCTTAAATTTAAACCGGCTAAATGTTTTCTGCTTCGGGAATCGGTCAGGTATTTGGGCCATATCGTTAGCCGTTCGGGATCTCGACGGACCCTGCTAAGACGCAATGCGTCGGCTCATGGCCAACACCGACCTCTGTTACTGAAGTCCGCAGCTTCATAGGATTTGCCTCCTATTACCGTCGTTTTGTCAAACAGTTTGCCACCATAGCCAGGCCCCTGCACGCCTTGACGGCTAAAGGGGTGCGGTTTCACTGGGGGCCGGAGGAGAGGCCGCGTTCTGCTCCCTTCGTGACGCCTTGGTGCAGGCTCCCCCCTTGTGTTACCCCGATTTCACGCAACCGTTTGTGCTCGACACGGATGCCAGTAACACGGGTATCGGGGGAGTGCTCTCACAGGTGGTCGGGGGGTCGAACGGGTGGTCGCCTACGGTAGCAGGGTTCTGTCCCCCGCGGAACAACGCTACTGCGTGACACGGCGTGAATTGCTGGCGATTGTGTTTTTTATACAGCAATTCAGGCCGTATCTGTATGGCCGTCACTTTACGGTTCGCACGGACCATGCGGCTCTCCAATACGCTATGCGGGTGGCGCAGCCATCCGGCCAATTGTCCCGATGGTTGGAGGTCCTTCAGGACTACCAATTCACGACGATTTACCGCAAGGGGTTGCGCCACTCGAATGCGGATGCATTGTCACGGTTGCCGACGCGTACGGAATGCGCATGTCAGTTGGGATCGGCGCGGTGTAAACCTTCTGTCGATGTCCCCGCGGAAGTGGTGCTAGCCGCCACGGATACTACGGGGGTCGACGCCCCCACGGGGAGGGACTCACTGTTAGCATTGCCTCTCATCGAGTGGGGCCGTCTGCAAATGGCCGACAGCTCCCTACTCGCGCTACGTCGGAAGGTTAACGTTCCCGAGGGCGGGGAAACGCGGGTCGGTTCCTGGGTGTGCAGACAGGGCCTCTTGATGAAGTGGGACTCCATGTCCCGGCGTCACATGCTTGTGGTGCCGGTTGCTGTACGGGGTAAGGTCGTCCTGGCTGCCCATGAACGACTCATGCATCTGGGGTTTCACAAAACGCTCGCCCTCATTCAGCGAGACTACTATTGGCCTGGGATGGGCAGTGACGTGGCGAACATTCTTAAGGGGTGTGTAGGGTGCGCTAAAAGAAAACCGCCACCAATAGCGGCTAATTCACCGCTTCAATCCATTCAAGTTTCGCGCACGAACGAATTGGTCGCGCTAGACATCTTGGGGCCCTTTCCCACTACACCTCGGGGAAATAAGTTCCTGCTGGTTGGCGTAGAGTACTTCACCCGCTGGCCCATGGCGTGGCCACTCGCCAACCAGTCGGCTGCGGCAGTGGCGGACGCCTTTGTCCAAGGTTACGTTTTGGACAAAGGCGCCCCCGAACGCTTGCTGACGGATCAAGGGAAAAACTTTTCGAGTGTTTTGTTGCGCGAGGTGTGCGACCTGTTGGGTACAAAGAAAGTACGTACCTCCCCGTACCACCCGCAGACTGACGGTATGGTTGAACGTCTGAACAGGACGATTACGTCTATGCTGTGCCAACAGGTATGCGACGACCAGGTGGATTGGGACTTACAGGTACCGGGGGTACTAGCGGCCTATCGGATGGCACCCCATGCGGCGAGGGGTTTTCTCCATTTTTTCTGATGTATGGGCGGGAGGCCGATCCGGCCATGGACGTCCAACTGGGGATTTCACAGCCACGGGCAAAATCTAAATTGGCAGACCACATTAAGTTTAACATCGCCAAATTGGCTGAGGCGCGAGAGGCTGCGAGATTGAATTCACGCTCTCGGCAGATCGCGAACGAGCGATTGCATGAACGGAAGGTGCATACGCACAATTGGGAACCGGGCGATAAGGCCTGGCTGCATTGTCCACACACACCGTTGGCTACGTCCCCCAAACTGTTGAGACCATGGAGGGGACCGGTGGAAATTGTGCGGGTTGCACGACCCCAGAGTATACAGATTAAATGGGGAAAACGCCGTTGGTACGTGCACCCCTCCCGACTGAAACCCTACGCGGCGCCGCGTGACCCGGGTTGTGCCGTGACGACCGAGCGTGTGATGTGACCGTCGACTCGGGGAGGGATGTGTCGCAGACTGATCCTCACGTGTCTCCACCTGACCCACCCCAGGTGTCTCGGACCTGACGGCTGTTGACCGTCGGGAACCGGAACCCCGGGGCTCGCGCGGAGCCCCGATGCCTGGCCCATGCCTTCCTGAACTGCCGGCGCCGCCGGATGGCCAACTGCGTCCTGTGCCGTACGACGGTCCGGCAAGGCGGACTCGGGCAAGGACGCAACACTTTTCATGAAAAAAAAAAAAGAATTTTTTTTTTTCTTTTTTTGTATTAAAGCCCGACTTCGTTGCCGGCTTCCCCCTCTGCCGGGGTAATGTCCCGTTCAAGGGACGCTCGGACATTGGGACGCTGCATGAGTCGGAGAGAAAAGAAGAGAAAATGATTAAAGAAATTTTTTTTTATTGTTACTCTTTCCGCATACACAGTATCGTTGCCACTCGCCGGATTGTGCATGTTGTTCTTGTTGCGGGTGTGGCGGTTGCTGGGTTTTGCGGATTGCGGTGTTCATGTTGTGTTGTTAGGGTTTGTGTTATGTTACGGGGCACACATGGGAGTGAAGGGGTGTTGTATGTTTTATTAGCAGCCGGGTCGGCTGCGAGCTATGTGGTAGGGGGTGATGTAGTGGTGGTATTGACGTGCGCCGGCAGTGATGGATCACGGGGCGCGGGGTTGGGCACGCGGTGTGGGCGTGGCATGGACGCGCGCGCCGGTGGTGAGGCGCGCTCACACAAGCTGGGAAAAGAGGATCGTAGCGAGTGCGCAGTGATTGGTCAGATAAGTGGGTACTCTCAGCGACGTCCGCAGGAGGGGTATAAAGGGGGACGCGCGAGAGCACTGGTGGTCAGTGTTAACCAGTTGAAGACCGAAGACGGGGTGGAGGAGGTAGGGGCCCTGTGTGGCTCGGAGCCGAGAGTGGGGGGACCGTAGTCCGACGCCCGTGTGGGTCGGGACGGTGGTACCCAGAGCCGAGACGGGCACCCCGGCTGGGTGTGTCCCGGAAGGCTACGGGGCGTAAGAGCCCGTGTCAGTACAGCTGAGTGGGTGTTGGTCACCCGTGTAGCTGAGTGGGTGTTAGTCACCCGTGTAGCTGAGTGGGTGTTGGTCACCCGTGTAGCTGAGTGGGTGTTAGTCACCCGTGTAGCTGAGTGGGTGTTGGTCCCCGTGTAGCTGAGTGGGTGTTGGTCACCCGTGTAGCTAAGTGGGTGTTGGTCACCCGTGTAACGAAGTAGGGTGTTAGTCATCCGTGTAACTACAAGTTGGCGAAAATAAAGAGTGTGCTACCCGTGAAGTCGTCTCCTGCCGAGTTACTACTTTACATTAACATTAATCTGTGTATCTCTATGTATATCCATGTGTATCTGTATGTCTCTATTTGAATCTCTATGTATCTCTGTGTATGTCTGTGTATCTCTGTGGATCTCTCTGTCTCTATCTCTGTGTATCTGTGTAACTCTATATATCTCTATGCGTCTCTATGTGGATCTCTATATATCTCTATGTAGCTTTATACATATCTACGTGTCTCTACGTGTATATGTGTCTCTGTGTGTGATTATGTGTATCTCTATGATGTTTCTCTATGTGTATCTGTGTATATCTGTGTATATCTATGTATCTCTGTATTTATATATTTTTACGCGTCTGTATATATCTACAAAAATCTATGTGTATCTCTATGTATCTCCAGGTTTATCGCTACATCTCTCTTTGAATCTCTATGTATCTCTATTGTATCTCTGTATGTCTGTATCTCACTGTTTATCTATATGTATCTCTGTATGTATACGTGTCTCTACGTGTCTCTATGTATCTCTATGTATCTCCCGGTGGTGCTGAGGAGATATCTCGCCTCGCTCACCCAGCAGCTCGTTATTCTCTTGATCTCTATCCCGATACAACTCGTGACACTCAGTAGCCTCCATCTCTGTGGGTGTCTCTTCTATGTCCATCTTGCCATCCCTGCCTTGTCTCGCTGTTTTACTGCAGCCTGATACTCTAAACTCGTGGCGACGTTGATTGTAAATGTGGAGGGAAAAAACCGGAGGACCGGAGAGAAATCCACGCGACCACGGGGAGAGAGAGAGATGCAAATTCCGATCATACAGCAGGCTTTGTCAGGGTCTGGGATCGAACCCACGACATCCTGCAGACAATGCGAGGTAGTTAACATCTCTCTAGCCACTGTGGCGCCCTGAGTATCATCGGCACAGAAACGGGTTTTACACCGACGCTTGAAATGACTTTGCCAAGAGGAAGAATCTCCACGCGGTGACGAGAACAGCGCCCAGAATAGACCCTTGGGGACACCGCAAAGCGGAAGCTCGCGAGAGAACGTGACCACCGTTCAGAGACACCGCCTCTATATCACGCACCCGTAGTACATTCACACCGCGACCTGTCTTAAGATATTTTATTACTTCCTCTCACCTGTCCCCCCAATCTCATTCCCACCCGTACCATATACTCATAAACTCACACTACCACTGACTCACTCACACATCATACTGGGAGTATCATGCTTCAGCTATGGCTGCAAGTTTGGTCGTACATGTTTTGTATATCGTTTATTGTTCAATTTGAATCACAGTTCCTATGATTACTGTTGTTACATTGTTTTTATAGCTTTTTTGGTGATTTCGAAAACACTGATGACGCTCTGGACCACAGCAGTTGTGGTGGTGATGACAAGATTCTAGCATCTGATGTCAGCAGGGATCGCAATGTTGTTGTTGTTGTTGTGACTTGAGGGCCACGTGACTTCTCATGGTGTCTGGGTCTTGGTCTACTGTGACGTCAGGGCCACGTGACTTCTCATGGTGTCTGGGTCTGGTCTACTGTGACGTCAGGGCCACGTGACTTCTCATGGTGTCTGAGTCTTGGTCTACTGTGACGTCAGGGCACGTGACTTCTCATGGTGTCTGGGTCTTGGTCTACTGTGACGTCAGGGCCACGTGGCTTCTCATGGTGTCTGGGTCTTGGTCTACTGTGACGTCAGGGCCACGTGACTTCTCATGGTGTCTGGGTCTTGGTCTACTGTGACGTCAGGGCCACGTGGCTTCTCATGGTGTCTGGGTCTTGGTCTACTGTGACGTCAGGGCCACGTGGCTTCTCATGGTGTCTGGGTCTTGGTCTACTGTGACGTCAGAGCCACGTGGCTTCTCATGGTGTCTGGGTCTTGGTCTACTGTGACGTCAGGGCCACGTGGCTTCTCATGGTGTCTGGGTCTTGGTCTACTGTGACGTCAGGGCCACGTGGCTTCTCATGGTGTCTGGGTCTTGGTCTACTGTGACGTCAGGGCCACGTGGCTTCTCATGGCGTCTGGGTCTTGGTCTACTGTGACGTCAGAGCCACGTGGCTTCTCATGGTTTCTGGGTCTTGGTCTACTGTGACGTCAGGGCACGTGACTTCTCATGGTGTCTGGGTCTTGGTCTACTGTGACGTCAGGGCCACGTGACTTCTCATGGTGTCTGGGTCTTGGTCTACTGTGACGTCAGGGCCACGTGACTTCTCATGGTGTCTGGGTCTTGGTCTACTGTGACGTCAGGGCCACGTGGCTTCTCGCTTTGTAGTGGTGGTGCTCAAACAGAACCAACTCGGACTAGAGACGTGGACTCATTTAACATCATCATCACCATCAGCTGCATCGTCTTCATTAGCTGCAGCAACATCATCAGCTGCATCATCATAATACTCAGCTACAACATCATCATCATCATGAGCTGCATCATCATCATCGTCATCAGCTGCATCATCATCGTCATCAGCTGCGTCATGATCAGCCTGGTTACAGGTTGCAGGCAGGTTCCGAGTCACCTTGCACTGCACAGCGACACTGCCATTGGGCGGTCCCCAGGCTAGAAGCGAACCGCGCTGTGAGACGTTTCGCTTTTGCGTTGCGTAGAGGTTGGGTACTAATAGGGGTTGGGGTAGTCGTTGTGGTAGTGATCGCTTAGTGACAATGTTTAGGGTAGTGATACAATTCGTGAAAGGGGTACTAATAAGGGTTGGGGTAGTGATAGGTGTTTGGGTAGTAACAGAGGTTGAGTTAGGGGTGGTGATTGGGGTTGGGATAGTGATAGTAATATTGGTAATAATAGTGATAGCGGTCGTGATAGTCATAGTGGTGAGGGTAGTGATAGGGGTAGTCATCGGGGTAGTGATACGGGTAGTGATAGTGGTAGGGGTAGGTCTGCTCATAGCTGGGTAGCAGGGGCAGTGAGTACCAGTAGCAGGATAAAGATGCAGGTCTCGGAGAAGAGGTGGGCGTTGTTCTAATGGAGGAGCTGAAGCTGCAGGTTGTTGTTGTTGTTCTAGTCAGGCTGAGTGCTTTATGTGCAGAGTTAGATCATTCCGCTCCACACCCCTGGGACTGTCAGTGCACGGACATCCTCTACTTGAGTGGCTGGGTCGCTCAGCACTCGGGCATCGTGGGTGAGGGGTGGCCGTGGAAGCACAGTCCAGACAGCGCAAAGTGCTCTGGTACCAATAACGGCCACGCTGTTGGTAACCGGCACAGGCAGCTCCACACTCGAAGCCCAGTGGCTCTTCTTAGTCTGGGGTGCGGCACACAACACCCTGGGGTGCGAGACACGGGCAGATTATTTTTAGAAGGAAATTATCGAAACACAAATGTTTCATTAAACCCTCTGTGTTTATTCACAGTATGCGTTTTTTTACGATTAAGAACCAAAGTGGAGCAAGTTGCAGTTAAAGGTTAAAAAACACTTCTTTAAATAATCTCAATGCAACACAACGCCGGTAAACTTTTAGGATGTGAGAGAGAACACTAAAAAATAAGACAAAAACACAGATCTCCGTATAGCCTGCAACAGACTGTTGGGGCAAGTGCTGTTTGCGAGCACCTATGAAGGCCAGAACGGCGCACGAGGGGGTGGGTGGCCAGCACTACGCGGACCACCTTTGTGTTACCAGTGGCGATGTTTACCCACTGCACCAGGTGCTCATTTGAGGCTGAGTCGACCTAGAGGAGGCCGAAGAGTGGTTTAAATATCGTCACTGGTGTTGGCCGTGAGTGGGAATCGAACCCGAGTGGCCAGGTTCGTAGCACAGCACACGCACCGCTACACTACCGCTGCCCACACACAACAAACACACACACACACACACACACAATACACATACACACACACAGATACACACACACACAGATACACACACACACAGATACACACACACACACATACACAAACAAACACACAGACACACACACATATACACACAGACACACACATACACACAATACACATACACAGATACACACAATACACACACACACACACAGATACACACACAATACACACACAGATACACATACACACACAGACACACACATACACACAGACACACATACACACAATACACACACATACACACACACATATACACATACACACACAGACACACATAGACACACACACATACACACATACACACACGGATACACACACAGATACACACACACAATACACAAACACACACAATACACACAATACACATACACACACATACACACAGATACACACACAGTACACACATAGATACACACACAGATACACACACAGATACAAAGACAAAAAACCCCCGTGTAGCCTTAACATACTTTTGGGGCAAGTGCTTTTAGCGAGTAGAAGCGCCTATAAATGCTGGCACTGATTCACACAGATATACACACAGAAACACATAGACACACAGATGCACACACACACACACACAGATACAGACACACACACAGATACAGACACACACACAGATGCAAAGAGAAAGACAAAGACCCCCCTTTTAGCCTCAATAGACTGTTGGGGCAAGTACTGTTAGCGAGTAGAAGCGCCTATGAAGCCCAGCACAGATACACAAAGACAACATACACACGCACACACCACGTGCCATGCACACAACACCAACGTAGCTGCACACAGCACGCGTACTACACACACACAGCCTGGTGCATAGCACCCACACCACAGTGCCACTCTCGTCCCCTGCCCTCGCACTCCCATGGGTTGCCAAAGAAATAGGCGAGGGTGAGGGAGCTAAGACGGTCGAATGCTCCGTCAGGGATACTCTTCAACTGGAGTGGTGACAGGTTTTTACCCTTTCAACTGGTACAAAAACTGACACCTGTATATGTTGTGACGTCAGGGCCACGTGGCTTCTCATGGTGTCTGAGTCTTGGTCTACTGTGACGTCAGGGCCACGTGGCTTCTCGTGGTGTCTGAGTCTTGGTCTACTGTGACGTCAGGGCCACGTGGCTTCTCATGGTGTCTGAGCCTTGGTCTACTGTGACGTCAGGGCCACGTGGCTTCTCATGGTGTCTGAGTCTTGGTCTACTGTGACGTCAGGGCCACGTGGCTTCTCATGGTGTCTGAGTCTTGGTCTACTGTGACGTCAGGGCCACGTGGCTTCTCATGGTGTCTGAGTCTTGGTCTACTGTGACGTCAGGGCCACGTGGCTTCTCATGGTGTCTGAGCCTTGGTCTACTGTGACGTCAGGGCCACGTGGCTTCTCGCTCGGTAGTGATTCTCAAGCTGAACCATCATCCGTATCTGCAGCAGCATCAGCCTACTTAAGATATGAGAATAAGGTGCTACTGCATATAAACCTTTTAAAAAATATAAGAAAAAGGTCGTGATATACATGAATCTCTGTAAGGTATAAGAATAAGGCCACTGCTGTATATAAATCTAAACAAGATATAAGAATAAGACTGCTATATGTAGATTTATACAAGATATGAGAATAAGGCACTGATATATATATACATCTATACAATAAATAAGAATAAGGCTCTGCTCTATATATCTAAGAAATAAGAATAACGCGGAAGTAGATATAAATCTATGCAAGATATTTAAAAAGGACACTTATTTCTATATACATCTATACAAGGTACAAATGATTTTTCTCCGGCCAACTGCACCTGTTCAGACATCCTGTACCTCAGCCGCTGGATCTCTCAGCACCCAGGAGTTCCGAGGTCGGCAGATGATAGTTGGACCAGAGTGGACCCCGACTCAGCGCGCTGCTCTGGTACCAATAGCGGCTGTCCGCTCACTCGGCACGGCAGCGAGCGGACAGCGCGGTGAGAGCCTCGACTGAGCTCGCAGTGCGGGAGTCCTGGAGTGGTCACAGCAGCAGCAGCTGCTGCAATACATTTCGAGTGTCAACATCTTATCTCTGTCAATCTTTGTTTTAATGTCCAAGTCTCGCAGGCATACAGAGCTGCTACTGAACATGCATGCTGTTCTTGGTTCTTTCGGTAAAGTAACGTAGAAGGGAAGTAATACAATAATAAAAATAAAACATAATAAAATTATTCTCACGACGTTTCGGGCCACAACGCAAGCAGCCGTCCTCAGGTGAAAACCAGGTCTGTCGAGGCGACAGCGTCTGAATGAAACAGCTCACGAGCTTGGAACATATATATAAGCTGGGCGCCTTGACAAAGGAATTTGCATATCAAGAGGAATTTAGCATACTTATGGGAAATGCAGGTATGTGATTAGTACTACATATGCCTGTGCATTATGTAGGATTAGCAGCATCAAAGGGAGGGGATATGGGAAATGCAGGTATGTGATTAGTACTACATATGCATGTGCATTATGTAGGATTAGCAGCATCAAAGGGAGGGGATATGGGAAATGCAGGTATGTGATTAGTACTACATATGCATGTGCATTATGTAGGATTAGCAGCATCAAAGGTAGGGGATATGGGAAATGCAGGTATGTGATTAGTACTACATATGCATGTGCATTATGTAGGATTAGCAGCATCAAAGGGAGGGGATATGGAAATGCAGGTATGTGATTAGTACTACATATGCATGTGCATTATGTAGGATTAGCAGCATCAAAGGGAGGGGATATGGGAAATGCAGGTATGTGAATAGTACTAATTATGCATAATGCACGGGCATAATTAGTACAAAAATAATTAAAGCGAAGCAAAGAAAGACAACGAAAAAGATCGCATCCAACCCGTTTACCTCTCCCTCAGGCTAGGCTCAGGATACCCTGAAGCCCAGGCCTCCGTCCACACACCTGGGAAAGCAGGAGCGCCCACCAGGTGCGACCGCCTACCAGGATGCACAGAGAGAGAGAGACAGAGAGAGACAGAGAAAGCAGAGGGAGAGAGACGTAGAGAGACAGATACAGAGAGAGATAGGGAGACAGACAGACATTTAGGGAGACAGGGTAGAATGGTTCCCAACAGCAGCAGGTATGAGACAGGGAGAGCCACCATCACCAACCAACCTCGTCACGTACTTTGTGAACAGAGTGACGGATTCCATTCAGGACATCGCCACGCAGGAATCTCTGTGTTGAAAGGGCAGCCGTCCTCAGGTGAAGAATGAAACACCACCTGAAGACGGCTGCTTGCGTTGTGGCCGAAACATCGTGAGAATTATTTTATTATGTTTTATTTTTATTATTTTATTACTTCCCTTCTACGTGACTTTACCGAAAGAACCAAGAAGATGAATCCCTGCAGTCACGAAAGCTTTACATCGAAATGCATGCTGTTCTTTAACATGTTCAGTGTTGTGTCTTGTCGCTTAAGATGTTCTTGCTTCTGCCAGATGTTAGTGAATCCTGCCACTGACTCGTTTAGCCTTCAGCAATCCTCGCTCTTCATATCTCCCGTGCAGTCGTTGTCCCACGCCAGGAGACTTCCCAAGCGCACAAATTATCTTCACGTTCACAATCTCGCTGCTCTCTATAATTGTCACCTTTCTCAACGTCCTCCTTCACCATCACCATCGTCTCTGTCTTTGTCTCTTTTCCCCGCGTCATCCTCAGTCCCTGCATCCCCTCCTGGCTTAGTCAGCGCTATGAACACTTTCCTGCAGTGCCACGCAGCTTTCTTCCCATCACGTCTACGTCGTCCGCGAATCTCAGGTGAATTTTCTCTTTCCCCTTCAACACAGAGATTCCTGCGTGGCGATGTCCTGAATGGAATCCGTCACTCTGTTCCCAAAGTACGTGACGAGGTTGTTTGGTGATGGTGGCTCTCCCTGTCTCATACCTGCTGCTGTTGGGAACCATTCTACCCTGTCTCCCTAAATGTCTGTCTGTCTCCTTGTCTCTCTCTGTGTGTCTCTCTACGTCTCTCTCCCTCTGCTTTCTCTGTCTCTCTCTGTCTCTCTCTGTCTCTCTCTCTGTGCAACCTTCTCTCTC